>SJYC01069297.1:0-13399 GCA_006408675.1 Madoqua kirkii
GATTGGAAAAGAAGAAGGAAAACTCTCACTGTTTGTAGATGACATGATCCTCTACATAGAAAACCCTAAAGACTCCATCAGAAAAGTACTAGAGCTAATCAATGAATATAGTAAATTTGCAGGATATAAAATCAACACTCAGAAATCCCTTGCATTCCTATATGCTAATAATGAGAAAGTAGAAAAAGAAATCAAGGAAACAATTTCATTCACCATTGCAATGAAAAGAATAAAATACTCAGGTATATACCTACTCAAAAAAAAATAAAGACCTATATATAGAAAATTATAAAACACTGATGAAAGAAATAAAAGAAGAAACTAATAGATGGAGAAATATACCATGTCCATGGATTGGAAGAATCAATATAGTAAAAATGAGTATACTACCCAAAGCAATCTACAGATTCAATGTAATCCCTATCAAGCTACCAACGATATATTTTACTGAGCTAGAACAAATAATTTCACAATTTGTATGGAAATACAAAAAACCTCGAATAGCCAAAGCAATCTTCAGAAAGAAGAATGGAACTGGAGGAATCAACTTTGACTTCAGGCTCTACTACAAAGCCACAGTTATCAAGACAGTATGGTACTGGCACAAAGACAGAAATATAGATCAATGGAACAAAATAGAAAGCCCAGAAATAAATCCAAACATCTATGGACACCTTGTCTTCGACAAAGGAGGCAAGAATATACACTGGGTTAAAGACAATCTCTTTCACAAGTGGTGCTGGGAAAACTTGTCAACCACTTGTAAAAGAATGAAACCAGATTACTTTCTAACAACATACACAAAAATAAATTCAAAATGGATTAAAGATCTAAATGTAACACCAGAAACTATAAAACTCCTAGAGGAGGACATTGGCAAAACACTCTCCAATGTAAATCACAGCAGGATCCTCTATGACCCAGCTCCCAGAACACTGGAAATAAAAACAAAAATAAACAAATGGGATCTAATTAAAATTAAAAGCTTCTGCACAACAAAGGAAACTATAAGCAAGGTGAAAAAACAGTCTTCAGAGTGGGAAAAAATAATAGCAAATGAAGCAACTGACAACTAATCTCAAAAATATACAAGCAGCTTATGCAGCTCAATTCCAGAAAAATAAACAACCCAATCAAAAAATGGGCCAAAGAACTAATTAGACATTTCTCCAAAGAAGATATAAAGATGGCTCATGGAAAAGAAATGCAAAAAAGAAAAATAGCTGTCTGGGGCGGCCTTTCAAATAGTTGTGAGAAGAAGAGAGGCGAAAAGCAAAGAATAAAAGGAAAGATACAGGCATCTAAATGCAGAGTTCCAAATAGCAAAAAGAGATAAGAAAGCCTTCTTCGGTGATCAATGCAAAGAAATAGAGGAAAACAACAGATTTGGCAAGACTAGAGATCTCTTCAAGAAAATCAGATATACCAATGGAACATTTCATGCAAAGATGGACTCGATAAAGGACAAAAATGTTATGGACCTAACAAAAGCAGAAGATATTAAGAAGAGGTGGCAAGAATACATGGAAGAACTATACAAGAAAGATCATCATGACCCAGATAACCATGATGATATGATCACTCATCTAGAGACAGACATCTTGGAATGTGAAGTCAACTGTGCCTTAGAAGGCATAACTATGAACAAAGCTAGAGGAGGTGATGGAATTCCAGTGGAGCTGTTTCAAATCCTGAAAGATGATGCTGTGAAAGTGCCACACTCAATATGCCAGTGAATTTGGAAAACTCAACAGTGGCCACAGGACTGGAAAAGGTGTTTTCATTCCAATCCCAAAGAAAGGCAATGCCAAAGATTGCTCAAACTACCACACAATTGCACTCATCTCACATGCTAGTAAAGTAATGCTCAAAATTCTCCAAGTCAGGCTTCAGCAATACGTGAACCATGAGCTCCCTGATGTTCAAGCTGGTTTTAGAAAAGGCAGTGGAACCAGAGATCAAATTGCCATCATCTGCTGGATCATGGAAAAAACAAGAGTTCCAGAAAAACATCTATTTCTGCTTTAAAGCCTTTGACTGTGTGGATCACAATAAACTGTGGAAAATTCTGAAAGAGATGGGAATATCAGACCACCTGACCTGCCTCTTGAGAAATCTGTATGCAGGTCAGGAAGCAACAGTTAGAACTGGACATGGAACAACAGACTGGTTCCAAATAGGAAAAGGAGTATGTCAAGGCTGTATATTGTCACCCTGAATTCTGAAAGAGATGGGAATATCAGACCACCTGACCTGCCTCTTGAGAAATCTGTATGCAGGTCAGGAAGCAACAGTTAGAACTGGACATGGAACAACACACTGGTTCCAAATAGGAAAAGGAGTATGTCAAGGCTGTATATTGTCACCCTGCTTATTTAACTTATATGCAGAGTACATCATGAGAAACACTGGGCTGGAAGAAACACAAGCTGGAATCAAGATTGCTGGGAGAGATATCAATAACCTCAGATATGCAGATGACACCATCCTTATGGCAGAAAATGAAGAACAACTGAAAAGCCTCTTGATGAAAGTGAAAGAGGAGAGTTAAAATGTTGGCTTAAAGCTCAACATTCAGAAAACGAAGATTATAGCATCTGGTCCCATCACTTCATGGGAAATATATGGGGAACAGTGGAAGCAGTGTCAGACTTTAACTGAAGTAAACAAACACATGAAAAGATGCTCAACATCACTCATTATCAGAGAAATGCAAATCAAAACCACAATGAGGTACCGTTTCACACCAGTCAGAATGTCAGTGATCCAAAAGTCTACGAGAAATAAATGCTAGAGAGGGTATAGAGAAAACGGACGCCTCTTGGTGGGAATGCAAACTAGTACAGCAACTATGGAGAACAATGTGGAGATTCCTTTAAAAATTACAAATAGAACTGCCTTATGACCAGGCAATCCCTCTGCTGGGCATACACACCAAGGAAACCAAACTGAAAGAGGCACGTGTACTCCAATGTTCATCGCAGCACTGTTTATAATCTCCAGGACATGGAAGCAACCTAGATGTCCATCAGCAGATGAATGGATAAGAAAGCGGTGGTACATATACACAATGGAGTATTACTCAGCCATTAAAAAGAATACATTTGAGTCAGTTTTAATGAGGTGGATGAAACAGGAGCCGATTATACAGAGTGAAGTAAGCCAGAAAGAAAAACACCAATACAGTATACTAACACATATATATGGAATTTAGAAAGATGGTAATGATAACCCTTTATGCAAGACAGCAAAAGAGACACAGATGTATAGAATGGACTCTTAGACTCTATGGGAGAGGGGAAGGTTGGGACGATTTGGGAGAATGGCTTTGAAACATGTATATTATCAGGTAAGAAACGAATTGCCAGTCTATGTTCGATACAGGATACAGGATGCTTGTGGCTTGTGCACAGGGAAGATCCAGAAGGATGATATGGAGTGGGAGGTGGGAGAGGGGCTCAGGATTTGGAACTCGTGTACACCCTTGGTGGATTCATATCAATGTATGGCAAAACCAATACAGTATTGTAAATCAACATAAATTAAAAATTGATATTGAAAAAAATACAAAAAAAAAGAAAATAATGTGAAACTATAAGCATAAACAAACATTTTCTTAAGAACGTGAACATTGCCAGTTAGTGATATGGACAGTGAGAATACCACAGAGAAAACTATGAATTTTATGCTTATTCAATGTAGAGAATGAAATAATAGTAATGTGCTCCAACACAGAAGAAAGGAGCATCTTGTTCCCCAAATTTCAAGAGAAGGTTACTAATTTATACTAATCTCCAAACCCGTCCTATTATCCTCAGAGAGATGCCACTGAAGACAGAGATCTGAAGCTCTGCAGGGCAAACTCACCTACGGACTTCAGTGGTCCCAAATACAGCTGTACATTGAGGCCAAATAGGGTAATTAAAGATTACTCATGCCAGGAGATCATGGCTAACCCTGCCTAGCATGCAGCTCAAATGTTGTTTTTGATGTTTGTTTTTGGTTTGTTTTGTAAAAATGCTCCAAGTAGTCAAATTAATAGCCAACTTTGACAAATGTTAGTCTACTGTTTGTTAATATACCACATTAGGATCATTTCAGAGAGGAATAACAGAAAAAATGCAAACAGTGAAAAGATATATTGTTTTAAATAGCAAGATGCTTCTAAGGAGAGCAGAGTTTAGTTAATTCAGTGGCTCCCAAATGTCTTCAGTTCAGTTTAGTTACTCAGTCGTGTCAGACTATATGAGACTCTATGGACTGCAACATACCAGGCTTTCCTGTCCAACACCAACTCCCAGAGCCTACTCAAACTCATGCCCATTGCATCAGTGATGCCATCCAACCATCTCATCCTCTGTCGTTCCCTTCTCTTCCTGCCTTCAATCTCCCAGCATCAGGGTCTTTTCCAATGAGTTGGTTCTTCACATTAGGTGGCGTAGTATTTGAGTTTCAGCTTCAGCATCAGTCCTTCCAATGAATATTCAGGACTGATTTCTTTTAGAGTTGATTAGTTGGATCTCCTTGCAGTCCAAGGGACTCTGAAGATTCTTCTCCAACAGCACAGCTCAAAAGCATCAATTCTTTTGTGCTCAGCTTTCTTTATAGTCCAACTCTCACACTACTGGAAAAACCATAGCTTCCCATCACTTCATGGCCAATAGACAGGGAAACAATGGATACCAACTTCCAGAGCTTGCTCAAACTCACTGAGTCAATGATATCATCTAACCATGTCATCCTCTGCTGTCCTATCCAACTCCTGCCTTCAATTTTTCCAAGCATCAGGGTCTCTTCTAATGAGTCAGTTCTTTGCATTGAGTGGCCAAAGTATTGGAGATTCAGCTTCAGCATCCGTCCTTCCAATGAATATCCAGGTCTGATTTCCTTTAGGATTGACTGGTTTGATCTCCTTGCAGTCCACAGGACTCTCAATAGTCTTTGCCAACATCACAGTTCAAAAGCATCAATTCTTTGGTACTCAGCTTTATTTATAGTCCAACTCTCACATCCATACATGACTAGTGGAAATATCAAGGCTTTGACTATTTGGAGTTTGTCGAAAAAGTAATGTCTCTGCTTTTTAATATGTTGTCTAGTTTTGTCACAGCTTTTCCTCCAAGGAGCAAGTCTTTTAATTTCATGGCTGCAATCACCATTTTGGAGCTCAGAAAAATAAAGTCTGTCACTGCTTCCACTGTTTCCGTACCTATTTGTCATAAAGTGATGGGACCAGATGCCTTGATATTAGTTTTCTGAATGTTGAGTTTTAAGCCAGTTTTTATACTCCCCTCTTTCATTTTCATCAAGAGGCTTTTTAGTTCTTCGCTTTCTGCTATAAGGGTGGTGTCATCTGCATATCTGAGGTTGTTGATACTTCTGCCGGCAGTCTTAATTCCAACTTGTGCTTCTTCCAGTCCAGCATTTTGCATGATGTACTCTGCATATAATTAAATAAGCAGGGTGACAATATATAGTCTTGATGTACTCCTTTCCCACTTTGGAAACAGTCCATTGTTTCATGTCTGGTTCTAAATGTTGGTTCTGGACCTGCATACAGATTTCTCAGAAGGCAGGTAAGGTGGTCTGGTATTGTCATATCTTTAAAATTTTTCTAGTTTGTTGTGATCCATACAGTCAAAGGAGTTAGTGTAGTCAATGAAGCAGAAGTAAATGTTTTTCTGGAACTCTTCTGCTTTTTCTCTTATCCAGTGGATGTTTGTAAACTGATCTCTGGTTCCTCTTTCTTTTCCTAATCCAGCTTGAACATCTGGAAGTTCTTGGTTCACATACTGTAGAAGACTACCTTAGAGAATTTTGAGCATTACTTATCTAGCATGTGGGCTTCCCTTGTGGTTTACCTGGTAAAGAATGCATCTGCAATATGGGAGACCTGGGTTTGATCCCTGGGTTGGGAAAGCCCCTGGAGAAGGGAAAGGTTTACTCACTCAAGTATTCTGGCTTGGAGAATTCCATGGACTGCATAGTCAACAGTGTTGCAAAGCTTTGGGCATGACTGAGCAATTTTCACTGTTTTTCAATTTGCAAGCATGTGAGATGAGTGCAATTGTGTGGTAGTTTGAACAGTCTTTGGCATTGCCTTTCTTTAGGATTGGAATGAAAACTGACCTTTTCCAGTACTGTGGCCATTGCTAAGTTTTCCAAATTTGCTAGCATATTGAGTGCATCACTTTAACAGCATCATCTTTTAGGATTTGAAATTGCTCAGCTGGAATTCCAGTACCTCCACTAGCTTTGTACTGATGCTTCCTATGGTCCACTTGACTTAACACTCCATAATGTCTGGCTCTAAGTGTGTGATCACACCATCATGGTTATCTGCATCATTAAGATCTTTTTTTGTATAGCTCTTCTGTGTATTTTCACCACTTCTTAATGTCTTCTGCATCTTTAGTTTTTCTCTGAAGAGCTAGATCTCTGCTTCTGCTTCTCTTCTTAACATATGTGCTTCTTCAAATACTGCCTACTTTTGCCCTTTGCTCTTTGCATTCCAGATTCCCTCCTTCATGGTCAAAGGAGGAATGCAGCTGCTACATTCTCACAAAGGAAGAAAATACTTTCTTCTTCTGAAATTATTTCTTTTTTAAGGGTGATAAAACTTTTCCAAAAGCTTGAACTGGGTCACTAGCACTCAAAATACAATCATTATAATTACTCAGAACATAATAGTATTTACTCAAGGCATATCAAACAATGGTAGGTATAAGAACATGTGCTTGTGTAGAAAAAACTGTTTAAAAATCCTGCTAGCCTTTGTAATTTTTCCCCCAAAATGTTTACAGTTCTCTTTCCTCCATGGTTTCATGGAGGAAATAAACTTTCATTTGAAAGTTTATTAGTAATTCACATTTGAGGTTTGTTTACTTCTTGCTTTAAACAAGCATTATGAATAGTTTTTCAAATGGAATTAATTCTCTTTGTTGTTGAAACACCTATAAATATCATTTGTAAATAAACATAACTGACTCTAGATAATCACATAATTTAACCAATGGAATCTGAAATTCCAGGGCATACATGTTACTTGATAACTGTCTTGCTTTTCCCTTACAAAAAATGGTATGGCCATCCAGCATACTGTGAGCAGCTATATGCTTTGGAGAGAAAATGGATAAATTAATGTGGCACAAACACTGTTTAGTTAAAAGTGGTTAAGAGTGATTTTGCTCTACATAACTATTTTTGATACATATCTCTATAATATTTGGATCCTGTGTCTGTGAAACACTCAGATATAGGAGAGGAGAAGAAGGAGAGGAGAAGGCCCTAGGAAAAGGAGACTTTTTTCCCAGGTGCCATTTCTGGGTTGCAGTGTTAAGAAAAGTTTATCTAATCAAACTGGTATTTTTCACTTCTGATTTTTTTTCTCTTCAATATACTTTACCTTTTTAACTAGTTAGAATCACATTATTTAAATAGAACCAGAGGACTCCTTTAGGAAAATCAATATTTTCATGAAATTCCTATTTCTTCAGAATACAGCTCTCAACTGTAGTATTTTTAACACTTTGGGAATGCATCATTGTTATCTGGGGACAGAGTTGGCATTAAGATAACATGATTTCCAATAAGTCTCAAAGCACTACTGCAATCTTTTTTGTTCTTAAACTTACCATAGTTCGTGAAGTAATTGAATGTCTACATATTTCTATAAGTTGCTTCCATAAGAGAATATCACTTTTTGGTAAAATGATTACTGAGATGTTAATTATGAAAACTTACAGGCTACTTTTTACCGAAATTTCCCACCTCTGATACTACCACTATAGGAACATTAGGTAAGAGTGTCCAAGTTTTACTGGTCCTTTGGAAGCAGGAGTTATTGAGACAGCTTTTCTAAGGAGAGTAATATATCAGATGGATTTGGCAGGATGTAACACAAGTAGACAGAACTGTGTCCTCAGATTAAAATGGGTTTAGAAGGCTTGAATAGATACTCAAATACACTAATGCAAACAAAGCAAAGGACATCTTCATTTTTAAAGATCTTAGTATGGAGCAACTTGGTATAGCTATGAGTATTAGTTCTTTCAGTGTTATTACACTATTATGTTAAGATCAGCAAACACATGAAGACAATTATAACCTAAAAGTTGATTTGACATTGAAGTTCACTGGCATTTTGTGTTCTATGGTTCATAACGTCACCAAAGTCTCTAAAATTTCTTTCTCAGTTTTTGCCTCTAGCCTTTCTAGTGTTTTTTGTTTCCCTTTTTTTTTAAAGGCCCTAGGAAAAGGAGACTTTTTTCCCAGGTGCCATTTCTGGGTTGCAGTGTTAAGAAAAGTTTATCTAATCAAACTGGTATTTTTCACTTCTGATTTTTTTTCTCTTCAATATACTTTACCTTTTTAACTAGTTAGAATCACATTATTTAAATAGAACCAGAGGACTCCTTTAGGAAAATCAATATTTTCATGAAATTCCTATTTCTTCAGAATACAGCTCTCAACTGTAGTATTTTTAACACTTTGGGAATGCATCATTGTTATCTGGGGACAGAGTTGGCATTAAGATAACATGATTTCCAATAAGTCTCAAAGCACTACTGCAATCTTTTTTGTTCTTAAACTTACCATAGTTCGTGAAGTAATTGAATGTCTACATATTTCTATAAGTTGCTTCCATAAGAGAATATCACTTTTTGGTAAAATGATTACTGAGATGTTAATTATGAAAACTTACAGGCTACTTTTTACCGAAATTTCCCACCTCTGATACTACCACTATAGGAACATTAGGTAAGAGTGTCCAAGTTTTACTGGTCCTTTGGAAGCAGGAGTTATTGAGAGAGCTTTTCTAAGGAGAGTAATATATCAGATGGATTTGGCAGGATGTAACACAAGTAGACAGAACTGTGTCCTCAGATTAAAATGGGTTTAGAAGGCTTGAATAGATACTCAAATACACTGATGCAAACAAAGCAAAGGACATCTTCATTTTTAAAGATCTTAGTATGGAGCAACTTGGTATAGCTATGAGTATTAGTTCTTTCAGTGTTATTACACTATTATGTTAAGATCAGCAAACACATGAAGACAATTATAACCTAAAAGTTGATTTGACATTGAAGTTCACTGGCATTTTGTGTTCTATGGTTCATAACGTCACCAAAGTCTCTAAAATTTCTTTCTCAGTTTTTGCCTCTAGCCTTTCTAGTGTTTTTTGTTTCCCTTTTTTTTTATTTCTAGAAAAATCAACTATGTATGCAAGGGATGGGTTATGCACAAGGGTGTTTCAACATGAGAAAAGTAGTAAATTCATATTACGTTTCTTAATCAATGTTCTATCTCTTAATTTCAGTTTTCTGGCTCTCCATGCCAAATGGAAATATGCACATACTCTTGGAAATACACAAATAAATTTAAATTTCTTGAATCACTGTTCAAGTACTTCATGCAGTTAAATGATTTTTCTTTGTTATTATCTGTGTGTGTATATATCAGAAAGTAATATGCTTTATATTATGGTGATTTATTTATTGTCAAATCATTTTCTTTTAATTATAAGATGTTGTTGTTGTTCAGTCATAAAGTCATGACTGACACTTTGTGACACCATGGACTGTAGCATGCCAGGTTTCTCCGTCCTTCATTATTTTCCAGGTTGCTCTAACTCATATCCATTGAATTGGTGATGCCATTCAATCATCTTGTCTTCTTTCATCCCCTTCTAACGCCTTCCATCTTTCCCAGAGTCAGGGTCTTTTCAAAGAGTCAGCTCTTTTCATCAGGTGGCCAAAGTACTGGAGCTTCAGCTTCAGTCCTTTCAACGAATATTCAGGATTGATTTTCTTTAGGATGGACTGGCTTGATCTCCTTGCTGTCCACAGGACTTTCAATAGCCTTCTCCAGCACCACAGTTTGAAATTTCAATTTTTCAGCACTCAGTCTTTTATATTGTCCAGTTTTCACATTTGTTCATGACTACTGGAAAAATAATAGATTTGGGCATTTTGGCAAAGTAATATCTCTGCTTTTTAATACACTGTTTAGATTTGTCACAGCCTTTCTTCCAAGAAGCAAATAGTGTTTAGTTTCATGACTCCAGTCATCATCCACCATGAATTTGGAGCCCAGGAAAATTAAGCCTGTCACTGTTTCCATTGTTTTCCCTTCTATTTGCCATGAAATGACCAGATGCCATGATCTTTGTTTTTGATTGCTGGGTTTTACACCAGCTTTTGCGCTCTCCTCTTTTACTTCATCAAGAGGCTCTTTATTTCCTTTTCACCTTCTGCCATTAAAGTGGTATCATCTGCATATATGAGGTTGTTAATATTTCTCTCGGTAATCTTGATCCCAGCTTGTGCTTCATCTAGCCTGGTATTTTGCATGGTGTATTCCACATATAAGTTAAATAACCAGAATGAAAATTTACAGCCTTGATGTACTCCTTTCCCAATTTTGAACCAGTCCATGGTTCCATGCCCAATTCTGTTGTTTCTTGAACTCCATACAGGTTCCATAGGAGGCAAGCAAACCTAGCTTGAAGGATTTTGAGCATTACCTTGCTAGCATGTGTAATGACTGCAATTGTGCAGCAGTTTGAACATTCTTTGTCATTGCCCTTCTTTGGGAATGGAATAAAAACTGACCTTTTCCAATTAAAACATACAAATACTTTATCGTTAAAAGATTCAATCTTTTAACAACCAAAAAAAAAAAAAAAGCATCAGCAAATACAAAATCTCATCTCTTTTCTCACATTATTTTGGTACTTCTTATAAATGTTATCTCTCTTTAACATATATATCATTACATATTTTGTTTATTTGGCCACATATCACTGCTTGTGGGACCTTGGTTCCTCAACTAGCAATTGAACCTTCACCTTCAGCAGTGATAACTTTGAGTCCTAACCATTGGATCACCAGGGAATTCCCTCTCATTAAATTTTTTAAATTATATTATTTGAATATCTTTTCATTTGAGAACATATAGGCCTAACATTTTCCCAGTTTCTTTATTGTGGTAAAATATATAAACCATAAAATTTACCATCTTAACCATTTTTAAGTGCACAATTCGATGGCATTAAGTGCATTCATATTGTTGTGTATCATTACCATCTACCTCCAGAAGTTTTTGTGTTCCATATTGAAATTTTGTACCATTAAAAAGCAACTATCCATTCCTCCTTATCCCAGATTCTGGCCACTGCCATTCTACATTGTCTCTATAAATTTGACTGTTTTAGATACCTGATCTAAGTGGAGTCATATGATATTTGCCCTTGTGCGTCCACCTTATTTTACTTGAACTAATGTCTTCAAGGTTCTTATATATTGTGGCATATGTCAGGATTTCATTCCTTTTTAGAGTCTAAATGTATTTCATTTTATGTATATACCACATTTGGTTTATCCATTCATCCATCTATGAATTTTGGATCCTTTCTACCTTTTGGATCTTGTGGATAATCAACCCTGAATGTTCATTGGAAGGACTAATGCTGAAGCTGCAATAATTTGGACACCTAATTCAAAGAGAAGACTGTTTTAGATACCTGATCTAAGTGGAGTCATATGATATTTGCCCTTGTGCGTCCACCTTATTTTACTTGAACTAATGTCTTCAAGGTTCTTATATATTGTGGCATATGTCAGGATTTCATTCCTTTTTAGAGTCTAAATGTATTTCATTTTATGTATATACCACATTTGGTTTATCCATTCATCCATCTATGAATTTTGGATCCTTTCTACCTTTTGGATCTTGTGGATAATCAACCCTGAATGTTCATTGGAAGGACTAATGCTGAAGCTGCAATAATTTGGACACCTAATTCAAAGAGATGACTCACTGGAAATGATCCTGATGCTGGGAAAGACTAAAGGCAAAAGGAGAAGAGGGTGGCAGACGATGAGATGAACAGATAGTAACATCCACTCTGTGGACATGAATTTGAGCAAACTCTGGAAGATAGTGAAGGGCAGGAAAGCCTGGCATGCTATAGTCCATGGGATCACAAAGAGTCAGAGACAGCTTAGAGACTGAACAACAGCAGCAAGACAAATACCTGTTCTAGTCTCCACTTTTTGATTCATTTGGGTATACCCAGGAGTGGAACTATTGGACTGCATGGAAACACTGCATTTAATTTTGAGGAACCACCACACTGTTTTCCACAGCAGCTATACCACATAATATTCTCATCCTCTCTAAACACTACTGGAGCAGCAAGCACTTTGGTGATCCCAAGTAAGAACCTCTCTAAATGTCCAGTTTACTCACAGAGTTGTAAGATGAAAAATACTGTTGCTTTAGGCCACTAAATATTGAGCTGTCTTGTTACAAAGCAGTAAGTAAGGAACAGAAATCAGAAGTAAGATGATGCTACAATTCAGACATATGACATTCCTTTTGGAATTAGGCAGTAAATGAAAACTGGAAGTTCCTCAAGAAGACCATTAGTGAACTCCTAAAGGACACCAAACCTGGAGGAGAATGGGACTATGCTAGGTAGAATGAGAGCATTGGCCAACACTGTCATAACACAGAAATTGTGGTAACACAGAAAAGGAGATTTATAATGAACTAAGGGATTTGGCATAGGGGATTTCCATGCAGAATGAAAGTGCCAACTCATTTGTTTCTATGGTAAGGTATAGCCTGAGAGAAAGGAAGAACAGTATAGGTGTCCAGCAGATATAAAAGAAAATATAAAGTATCCAGAACATACTATATTCAAAAATAAAATTAATTTTCATAATGTCACTTTCAGCAAAAGTCAAATATACTAATAAATGAATTAAGGGCAAAATAATGTCAAGCATACACCTTTAAAACATTTGTAGAGACCTCAGACACTTATTGAGATCTCAGAATAGCTCAACAGCATATTTCTTCTTTTTTTCTTTCTTCAGAACTTTATGTGTTTTTTTTTTTAATTTTATTTTTACTTTATCCTACGTTACAATACTGTATTGGTTTTGTCATACATTGACGTGAATCAGCCACAGGTGTACATGAGCTCCCAATGCCGAAGCCCCTTCCCACCTCCCACCCCATATCATCTCTTTGGATCATCCCCTGCACCAGCCCCAAGCATCCTGTATCCTGTATTGAACATAGACTGGTGCTTTGTTTCTTACATGATAGTATACATGTTTCAATGCCATTCTCCCAAATCATCCCACCCTCTCCCTCTCCCTCAGAGGCCAAAAGTCTGTTCTATCTTAGACCCATTGTGCCAGCTAAGAGAACTTCAAAAAATATTGAAAGAATTATTTCATAGGACTTTGATTCTACATATATGATACATAGCTCAGAGATATTTGAGAACATGGCTACTTTTATTTCTGTTTTAGTAAATGCTAGTAAGATTTATAGATCAGTTTTATAGAGTCTGTAGCATTTTTTGAAAAATATTTCAATT
>SJYC01069300.1:0-10120 GCA_006408675.1 Madoqua kirkii
ATTAAAAAGACTGAAGTAGTATAATTATTTCATGGAATCATGGAGGAAGAATATGAAAGGATAAAGAATAATGCTCAAATGTAACCCTTTCAGCCCTCAAAATGGTAATTTGAAATAGACCAGGAAAGAATAATTGTCCTTTCTAAACATATCATTTTCATATGATGAAAGCACTGTGATAGTCAAGATTTTATTTATCATAATGATAGGATGTTTGAGTCTTCCTTTAAGAAAGGTATTCTTTTTGTAACAAGGGAAGATCAGCTTTAACTTACACTATTGTGTAGTCTCTGCTAAGTTTTCTTATATTCCATCTGAAGAATATTCCACATGAGAATCCATTAGTGGAAATTTTTAGTTACTTTTATTTACAACTATTTCTACTTACTTTAAAAGATATTTTAGAAGAAAAAAGTCTTAAACAAAGGCTATAATCAATTTCCCAGATAAATATCTGTAACACAGTCTTATTCTAGCTGGAGGGTTTATATATATAGTACTGTCTTTAATAATACTTGTTGCAAAGTGGGATTTTTCTCAGGGGAAATATTTCATGGGACCACACCAAGTGCTTTCTGACTTCCAAAATGATTTAATGAGGAATATTAAGACTCTCTATTTCAACTCAGGCATGAGATATATTTTAATTTATTATGATTTTGTGTTGTTACTGATTTATTAGATAGTACATTTATCCCAGGATAGTGGTAACATTCAGTTCAGTTCAGTGGTGTCCATCTCTTTGTAACCCCATGGACTGCCTCACACCAGGCTTTTCTGTCAATCACCAAGCTCACCACAGCTTGCTCAAACTCATGTCCATTGAGTTGGTGATTATAAGGTGAAAAAAAATCTAACTTCACTCATATGTGCATTAAATATAAAAACAAATATTAAAAAATTAAAATTGAAAATTTTGATGTTACTGTATCATTATTTTAAAATATTTAAAGTATCAGTGATCTCTTTCTCCTAAAAAAAAAATAGCAAAAGTACATAACGTTTATCAATGTTAAGCTATTATGATATAAAGACAATAATCCCTAAATTAAATGATTCATTTGAAGACTTTAACGTTCATTTTCATTCTTTTGTGCTTACACATGGAATTGTTTTTAACTTCCTGACTTCAATATATACATTTTCTAGTGAAGGCTGTATACATAAGTTTAAATTTTAGCATAGTATGACTTTGTATTTTGACATTCAGTTATCTGCTATTGAAAAATTCTTGCTTGATGATTGTTTTACTGTGGACATGCTTCATGGATGTCTAGATTGCTTTCAATACAGTTATTCTTCATTTAATCATTTTAAATCTATTAAAGATATCAGCAGCATAGTTCCTTAGATTATCATTAAAAGCCTTTAAAGTTGCTCATTACTGCAATATCTTCACATTGCTCTATCTAGATCTTTAAGCAACCATTACATTAAGCTTTGTCCATTAGATGGCTATGAAATATGCTTCAAAGATGTAGTTTATCTGCTCACCAGAGTCACAGAAATCCTTGCTTTAACTTTGATATTTCCTCTATTTACATTGTACTACTTCCTGAACCATCTCTCTTTTATCAGTAACATTTCTTAGTCAATAATTAGAATAATAGGATATAAAAGACTTATAAACGTACTTGAGCACTTTTAACATAAGCCCAGATAACAGTAAATTTACATTTCAAAAGACCTCTTGTCAAAAAACTTTTCAGTGAGTTATTACTTTGTTTTTATCTAGAGTAAATGATAGTAAATTATATTTTTCTACATTTAAAATTACTCAATTATGTTCACAAAGGGTATTCTAAATCCTAGACTATTTCAGTCCCTTAGTATATGGACAAGCAGTTATTTTCAAGCTAATTCAAAACAAGGTGCTTTTGCCCCCTGCTGTTTTGTGCATATGGGCTGCACAAGTCAATCTTCCTGTCTCAGTTTTAGTATATTCTGAACTGTTTTCTTCCTGATTATAAGTCCTTGACCTCTCTTTTTTCAAAGCATCTTCTTTAGAACTCTTATAAATTATTTTTTCTGTTCCTCTGAGGTGTAAATCTTCTCCAGTTTTTACTGGAATGCAGGGAGTATCTTTCTCATGGACCTGGGGACTCCTTTGACATGTAATTCCACAGAGACTGGGCAATAAGGATAC
The DNA here is from genome assembly GCA_006408675.1 of Madoqua kirkii. Taxonomy (NCBI): domain Eukaryota; kingdom Metazoa; phylum Chordata; class Mammalia; order Artiodactyla; family Bovidae; genus Madoqua; species Madoqua kirkii. Next base: position 2,147 of record SJYC01069300.1, read on the forward strand.
TGACTTCAAAAGGTGACAATTAGCAACACAAATGGCCTAATCATATTGACCAACCTCCCCATCAACACCTCCCAGTGTTTTCTCAGTAGCTCACAATAGCGCTTATAAATCTCACCTTCTCTTTCAGTACAGCTGAGTCTCCTTTCTCTTCTCTATTGTAACACTCTTGAATAAAGCCTTCCTTGCCTGTTTAACTCTGCCCAGTGCAGTATTTCTTTGATAGATCTATACAAGATTTATTTTTTTTTTCCTCAAAAAAATGAGTATACAAGCCAATATTTGAGACCACTTGATATGTGAGAAGGAAATGGCAACCTACTCCAGTATTCTTGCCTGGAGAGTGACAGTCCATGGGGTCACAAAGAGTCAGACATGACTAATCAACTGAGCATGCATGCTTATGTGACTCTAATAATAAATATAACACTAAAATTTATTGAGTGTTGATTACATACAAGACATTATTCATATGAATCAACAAAAATTCTAAGAAACACATGTATACATCTATAATAATTACCATAACTGAGAAATAAAATTCATATTCTATAGCAAGACATGAAAGAATTTTCAAATTGTCATTGCTCTTTGACCTTCCCTCTCTCCTGCACTGTATATTGTGTATCTGCACTATATTTACATCAACCAAACCTCACCATCAGCAGAAATGCCATAAAAAATAGCATTCCCCTAGCAACAAAAAGACGACTTCTTAAAAGATAATATTCCTTGTTGATCTTGTATGGGGGTCACATCTCACCACTTTGTACTTACAGGTCTGGACTGGTGCAAACTATCTTCATCATGGAATGCACAGCCCTCTGTCTCAAAAATCTGTGTAACTGTGCTTTGACCTCTAATGAGAGAAACAATTCTCAGAGCTTTCAGAAAGGCTGTTCCTGAGATATAATCCTCAAGTTTACTTCAGCCAAGTTTTCCATGTCTTTCTTAAATTGACAGATTAATTTTTTAGTTGTTGTCAAAACAGTTTTATCTGCTATAGAATGATAGACAATGACATTAAAAAGTTCTTATAAATGATCTATTCTCATCTAATGCCATTATGGAATGTTCCCCTTAAGTAGCACAAAGCAAATAAACCAATATTTTTAAATACTTGTATTTTCTCATAAAATGCTTTTCTCTCCAGAGTTCCAACTCTTCAAATGAGATGATAAAATGAAATTCACAATAAGTGATGTGACGTGGTGAATGATTACTGAGAAGGACACTGAAGCAGAGGCCATTTTTATGCCAATGTGAAGAAATGGGGTTCTCTCCTATAAATGCAGTCTTACTGGTCTGCAGAAGAGGATTTAACTCTCCATTCTCTCCAATCATTTTCCTAGCTCACACATACTTTTACTGACTCATTTCTCCCATATCATCTGTCAAGCTTGGGCCCTAGCTGGTAACTCCCATATTTTTCTTCCAACACCCTCTTTTAGTTTTTCACCATAAAAAATGTAATCCTGCTTTTATTTCAAAATATACCTTGAGTCAAGATAAATTTTTAAGATCTTTTTCATAAAGGCAGAAAGGCTTGAAATTTCCAAATTCCAAATATTTTCCAAATTCCAAATTTCCAATTTCCAAATATCAAAATATTCCAAAAAGCAAAATGAAAGACGAATTCTTATTTCCTTCCATCCAAATCAACAAAATGTAAGCAAACATAATGTTCAGGCTTGCATATTAACCACATTTAAAATGACAGAAGCATTCATGTTATGCAACACATGTATTGTATGGTGAAAATTTTATGCTAAACAAAAGAAGCAATACTTCATAATAATGATCAAGTTCCTTTGATATTATACATATTTTTTTAATCTTGCTTTCTTCTCTTAAATAAGATTGATATGTACATCACTCCTAAATACTCATGAACTTAAAGTGAGAAATGTTGACTAAACTGGACATTTAGATTTTTTTTAATTTCAGGGGTGTATTTCCACAATATTCACAGCATTTATTATTACTTCTCATGTAACACCACTTTTGCTTAAAACACACTCACATACAAGCTTATAATATAAATTTCACTTACATACCTTGGAAGATCTTTGAGGGCCTGATTTGGTGCTGTTTCTGTTTCAATCATCCATGGAGCCTAAAATAAAAATCAAAAGGAAATATTTTATCTACAAAACTGAGTAAAAATGGAAGTTTTGTTAGACAAAGTGTACACTGTCAAGCTGATGGAGAAGCTGTGAAGTATTTGCTACAATTAAGCCAGGGAAAATTAAAAGCACCTGAAATTCAATCATGTTGCCATCGTTCCTATGCTTCAGTGATTTTTTTTTTTTCTTTTCTGGTGAGACTAGAGTTTAGAAAATATTATACTTATTAAATTATTTATGAATATCAGAAGGTGAAGCATATTCACTAAAATAATAGTAAGAATAAACATAGCTCTCAAACTACTGGATTTCAAAAAGCACACTGAAACTTAGGTCACACAATATAAAAAAAAAATTTGTGCAAGTCAAGCAGTGGTTTTAAAAATAACAGAAAATATATCTTGTTTAATAATGACTTATTGTAATCATTTTGCAAAATATACAACAGCAATAATTAAGCTGTACACTTAAAATTAGTATAATGTTATATATCATCCATATTTCAATAAAAATCAAAACTCTAACCTAATTGGAAAGTGTATGAAAAAGACTAATATGGTTTGAACTGTGTTAGCCCAGAATTCATATGCTGAAGAGCTACCCTCAAGAAACTCAGAATGTGATCTTGTTTGAAAATAGGTTCCTCTCAGGTGTAATTAATAAACTGAGGTCATGAAGTAGGCTGGGATATAACAGAAAATATATCTTGTTTAATAATGACTTATTGTAATCATTTTGCAAAATATACAACAGCAATAATTAAGCTGTACACTTAAAATTAGTATAATGTTATATATCATCCATATTTCAATAAAAATCAAAACTCTAACCTAATTGGAAAGTGTATGAAAAAGACTAATATGGTTTGAACTGTGTTAGCCCAGAATTCATATGCTGAAGAGCTACCCTCAAGAAACTCAGAATGTGATCTTGTTTGAAAATAGGTTCCTCTCAGGTGTAATTAATAAACTGAGGTCATGAAGTAGGCTGGGATCCAATTCAAAATGATTGAAAATTTAGAGACCATAACGTGAATATGAAGGCAGAAATCTATAAGCCAAGGGATTCCAGATCGCCTGAAAACCACCGGAAGCTAGGAGAGATTTAACAGATTATATAATCAAACTCTAGATTCAAGATTATTTTTTATACACTGAGAAAACAATAACACCCAAGCTACATTTTATATTCATATACATTGCTTTAAACCATAAGATTGTAGACCTATTTTGAAATAGGTAAAAATTTAAAAGTACATATCTGAATTCCTAACCATTGTGATATGACAGGAGAATATCCAATGGTAGACCATAATAAAATGAAAAATAAGTAAGCAAATCAATTGAAAAGCCAAAACAATAAATAACATTAAAATACTTGTTTTGGTAAAAAGCAATGTATTTCCAATAAGCTGTGTGTATATTACTTGCATGCATGCTCAGTTGTGTCTGACTTTTTGTGACCTCATGTCTGTAGCCCACCTTCTCTTCTGTCCACGGAATTTTCCAGACAAGATAATGGAACGGTTGCCATTTCCTAATCCAGGGGATTTTTCCAACCCAGGGATAGAACTCACATCTTATGCGTTTCCTGCATTGACATGCAGATTGTTTATCACAGCGCCACCTGGGAAGTGCATGCGTGCATGCACTCATGTATGGGTGTGTGTATGCGTGTATGTGTTAACATGAAATTTAGAGAGGCGATCCTAAGATGGTGGAGGGATAGGGTGGGGAGGTCACTTTCTCCCCCACAAATTCATCAAAAGATCATTTGAATGCTGAGCAACTTTCACAAAACAACTTCTGAATGCTGGAAGAGGACACCAAACACCCAGAAAGGCAGCCCACGCTCTTCGAAAGGAGGTAGGACAAGATACCAAAAGACAAAAAGAGAGACAAAAGAGTTAGGGACAGAGACCTGTCCCGGGGAGGGAGTCAAGAAGAAGTTTCCAAACACCAGGAAATCCTTTCGTGGGCGGGTCTGTGGAGAGTTTTGGAATCTCAGCAGGCAAAATAACTGGGAGAGAGAGAGAAAAAAAAAAAAAACCACACAAATAATATTTGCCTAACCACAACACCCAGCAGAGAAGTAGCCTAGGGGCTCACGTTCGGCACCAGCCAGTGGGGGCTGGACAGGGAGGCACGGGTTGCACGCCTAGGGTAAGCACCAGGCCTGGATGCCCTGAGGACAATCCGAGGAAGCTAATGTGAGGTAGCAACCCAAACTGTAGGATAGCCAGAGAGAGGGGGAAAAAAGAGAACTAGACAGAGACAGAGAAAAATTTCCTGCTAAAAACTCTAGCCTAAGGCACAGCCTGGCCAGCTAACAGAACAAAGGACTGAGCTATCACAGAGGAGAGCTAGCCAGGCTGTGGACCGGTCCCTCCCCCATCGGTAGCAGAGCGGCAGGCGGGTGACAGCTAGAGCTGGAAGGCAAGGGGCCTTGGCCCCAGGGAGGGCATCCTCCACCAAACTGTGAGCAGCTCCCAGTTCCTAACCAACTCTTCCTGGGATCCTGGACAGTTGACATCTGCCGGGAGGGTCGCAGCCAGAGGTCAGCTCAGAGGAGACACATGGCACACCTGAGACGGTGCTCTTGCGGAGCACCCAGGAAACCCAGTGGCTGGGACTGCGGAGGTGATTAAGATATACAGACCACCTGGGACAGTGCGCTTGCCAACACCTGGTCACCTGAGCTGCTCGGACCTGGGAAGGGCACAAAACACATGCCCAACCGAGTCTGTGCCTTTGTGGAGTACTCGAGAACCCGACCTGAGCCGCTTAGACCTGGGAAGTACATGAAGCCCAGGGCCTGCTTTGGACAGTGCCCCCAGCAGTGTAGACCTGGAAAGCACACACTCCGTGAGCTGGGGCAAACCCAGTGTGGTCCATACGTTGCATACTCCCCACATATGCCAGTGATGTTTGTTTGCACTGTTCCTCCCTCCCTACAACACAACTGAACAAGTGAGCCTAAATAAGTGACCACCTTTGCCCCTTGTGTCAGCACAGAAATTAAGACACTGAAGAGATTTGCAAACAGAGGAAGCCAAAATAAAGAAAGAAGAGGGAACTGCTTTGGAAATGAAAGGTGCAACAGATTAAAACCCTGTAGTTAGCAGAGACTCAACATTGGAAGGGGCCTATAGACCTTGAGAAAAAGTATAAGCTGGAACAAGGAACTATCTGAAACTGAACTGACCCGACACTGCCCTCAACAGCTCCAGAGAAATTCCTAGATATATTTTACTATTATCATTTTTTATTTTTTTAAGCTCTCTATTACTCCTTTAATTTTCATTTTTATAACCTATTATTGCTTTGCAAAAAAGACCCTATTTTTAAAGAAAATACCATATATATTTATTTTTTTAGTAATTTTTGTTATTTTGTTTTGTATGTATTTTTGAGACTCAAACCTCTAGATTTTTAATCTTTGCTTTTTGGTATTTGTTATCAATTTTGTACCTTTAAGAATCCAACCTTCAATACCCATTTTTACTTAGTGGTGTGATTACCAGCTTGAATGCTCTCTCCTGTTTTGACTCTCCTTTTTCTCTCCCAGGTCACCTCTATCTCTTCCCTCCCCCTTCTTGTCTCTTCTCTATTTAACTCTGAATATCTTTGGGTGTTCTGGGCTGCAGAGAACACTTAGGGAACTGATGACTGGCTAGATTGGTCTCCCCCTTTAGATTCCCCCTATTCTCCTCCTGGTCACCTCTATCTCCCTCCTCTCTCTTCTCTTCTCCATGTAACTCTGTGTCCCTCACTGTGGAAAATCTTTTTACCATTAACCTAAGTGTTTTATCATCAGTGCTGTATGGACAGAAAAGCCTTGAGGCTACTATAAGAATAAGACTGAAAGCTAGAGGCTGGAGGTTTAAATCCAAAACTTAAGAACATCAGAAAACTCCTGACTCCAGGGAACATTAATCGGCAAGAGCTTCAGGCTCTACTACAAAGCTACAGTCATCAAGACAGTATGGCACTGGCATAAAGACAGAAATGCAAATCAATGGAACAAAATAGAAAGCCCAGAGATAAATCTACACACCTATGGACACCTTATTTTTGACAAAGGAGGCAAGAATATAATGGAGATGACAATCTCTTTAACAAGTGGTGCTGGGAAAACTGGTCAATCACTTGGAAAAGAATGAAACTGAAACACAGTCTAACACCATACACAAAAGTACACTAAAATGGATTAAAGATCTAAATGTAAGACCAGAAACTATAAAACTCCTAGAGGAAAACAGGCAAAACACCCTGACATAAATCACAGCAGGATCCTCTATGACCCATCTACCAAATGGGGCCTAATTAAATGTAAAAGCTTTTGCACAACTAAGGAAAATAAGCAAGGTGAAGAAAACAGCCTTCAAAATGGGAGAAAATAATAGAAAACCAAGCAACTGACAAAGAATTAATCTCAAAAATATACAAGCAGTTCATGCAGCTCAACTCCAGAAAAATAAACAACCCAATCAAAAAATGGGCCAAAGAACTAAACAGACATTTCTTCTTTGAAGACAAAAAGATGGTTAACAAACAGATGAAAAGATGCACAACATCACTTATTATCAGAGAAATGCAAATCAAAACCACAATAAGGTACCATTTCACACCATTCAGAATGGCTGCAGTCCAAGAGTATACAAGCAATAAATGCTGGACAGGGTTTGGAGAAAAGGGAATCCTCTTATACTGTTGGTGGGAATGCAAACTAGTACAGCCACTATGGAGAACAGTGTGGAGATTCCTTTAAAAAGTGCAAATAGAACTGCCTTATGACCCTGCAATCCCACTGATGGGCAGACACACCAAGGAAAGCAGAATGGAAAGAGATACATGTACCCCAATGTTTATCACAGCACTGTTTATAATAGCCATGACATGGAAGCAACCTAGAGGTCCATCAGCAGATGAAAGGATCAGAAAGCTGTGGTACATATACACAATAGAGTATTACTGAGCTATTTAAAAGAATGCTTTTGAATCAGTTCTAATGAGGTGAATGAAACTGGAGCCTATTATACAGAGTGAAGTAAGTCAGAGAAAAAAATACAGTATATTAACACATATATATGGAATTTTAAAAGATGGTAAAGATGACCCTATATGTGAGACAGCAAAAGAGACACAGATGTAAAGAACAGACTTTTGGACTCTAGGGAAGAAGGCGAGGGTGGGATGATTTGAGAGAAAAGCATTGAAACATGTATAATACCATATGTGAAACAGATCGCCAGTCCAGGTTTGATGCATGAGACAGGGTGCTCAGGGCTGCTGCACTGGGATAACCCTGAGGGATGGGATGGGGAGGGAGGTGGGAGAGGGGTTCAGGATGGGGAACACATGTGTAGCCATGGCTGTTACATGTCGGTGTATGGCCAAACCACTACAATATTGTAATTAGCCTCCAATTAAAATAAATTTTTAAAAAGTTAAAAATATATATATTTTAAACATAAACAATGGGTTTTGACAGATGCATATACCCATGAAACTACTACCTCAGTTAAGATGTAAGGCATTGACATCATCCAAAATGTTTCTTTTTACTACTTTGTAGTCTTCCCCGTGGATACTACCCCTTTCCCTAGGCAACCACTAGATCTGCTGTCACCATGGATTAGTTTTAACTGTCCTTGAGTTTCATTTCAAAGAAATTATACAGGATGTATGTTTCTCTTGTATTCATCTTCTGTTACTCAGTATAATGTTTTTGAAGTTTAAAACTTAATATGTTATACATATCAAAAAAAGAGATGAAATTTAGATAAACTCTTAAGTTTTCTGTATATCTTCCAGTTAACATTTTGGTAGTAATGATTTTAGAATACAGT
>SJYC01069301.1:0-16593 GCA_006408675.1 Madoqua kirkii
TAACATTAATATAATTTAAAAATTGCTTATAAAACCTTTATAAGGGTGTATGGGCTTTTTAAAATGATTGCTTCTTTCTCCTACAATTTTTAAAATTGCCCTTATTGTACCAATTTATTAGAGTACATTTATCATCACTGCTTTGGTAAATAACTATTTCTTCTAACATCATAAGCATTCTCATATTCATAGATATTATTGTATTGTTCTTTGATATTTCTTTTAATGTCATTTTAAAATATTTTCGCATTTCTCCATTTTATATCTTTGCTGTTGCCTTCACTCAAAGTTTTAAATATACACTATGTCATCTTGCAGGCGAAGTAAGAGATGCGAGTTGGATCCCTGGGTCAGAAAGATGCCCTGGAGGAGGGAATGCCAACCCACTCCAGTATTCTTGCCTGGAGAAACCTTGTGGACAGACAAGCCTGGTGGACTGGGATCCTTAGAGCTGCAAAGAGTCGGACAAGACTGAAGCTACTTAGCATGCATACTTATCATATTGCTTATATTAAACTCCTATTCCTACAACAGTAGATAGCCCTATCTTTCTATTTTGCTTTCAAATAAAATTTTGACTTTTAGTTTACATTAATTTTGTCAAAATAATTATGATTGGGTTTGTATATGTCCGGTTATATGTAATTATTTTTTTCTCCCATTGGAATGCAAGCTGTATGAAGATAATGCACATCTTTGTTTTATTTGTTAGTAAACCTATGATACCTAAGGCAGTGTCTGGCATTGTGTATTTAATAATGAATGACTGTGGTTTTATAAAACCTGTCTCTTAATATTGATACATTGAACCCATTAATATGTTTCAAAACCTGTTTTTGGCAGCTCCCCATATATTTTGCAAAAGCCTATCTCACTAATATATTTTAACATTAAAGAATTATACAATTTTCTGTGGTACTTTATAGCATGGTTTGTCGTATTTTCTTCCTTGAAAGTTTAATTCCAGAAAGACTGATAATGGCCTGTGAAGTAGAGTTTAGTAATATTACTCTCACCAGTTTTCCCACCAATGATGATTTTTGATGTAGTTAAAGCATTTAACCCAATTTCTTATTTTAATCTGTCTGCTATGTTGTGCACCAAGTCTTAAGATAAATGGTTCTGCCTGAAGAAAATACCCACCCAACAGTCACTGTTTACATGACTATTCCTCTATAGTTGGCAGCAATTATATCTTACATGATAATTATGATGAAGCATTCCTGACATCACAGTAACTGTCCATAATCTGCTCTTACAAATAGTAAATGGTTCCTCTGACAGCATATCTCAGTGTGATTCCTTTACCCTGTTACATATAGTGAGAAAATAAACTACTTATATTCAAATCAAATTAGAAAACTGTCCTCCATATCTTGTAATTTTTATACTTTCTTATGTTATGAAAATTCTTATTTGGCATCATCAAATTTCCTGACATTTACCACTCCACCACCCCCACTTTTTTTTTAAAGAAGTCTATCTAATGACTCTCTCTAAAAGTGTGTGCCCCAAAACAGCAGCATTGGCATCACCTGGGAACTTGCTAAAGATGAAAAATATTGGCTTCCACCATGGACAAATCTAATCTGAAATTCTAGGAGTGAGGTCCCACGGTCTGTGTTTTATTAAGCTTTCCAGGGGATTCTGGTAAAAAAAAAAAAAAAAGGTTTAAGAAACATGCTCTAAGGTGATTTCTCCCATTTTTCTGATGTAATTCATAGACATAACATTTTTTGCATGAAAAGTTAGACATCAGCATTAAATGTCAGAGTTTGAAAGAATGCCAGAACACAGGTATACTAATAAAATTATCTCTCAGGGATCAAATCCTTATCCATCTTGAATTGGGGTGCTCAAGAACAAACTCTGAGAAAGAGACTGATGTGCCGGTGTTTCAATTATGGCATGTCCTGGGAAACAAACCCTGTGGAAGCAGGAATCGGTAAAGAAAAAATCAAACTACACAGAGGCCACATGTGTGTCCGCAGATGGTTCTATCAGTGCTCTGGAGATGGGATGATCCTTTCAGAAGTATATTAATTAGAAGAAAGAGGCTTAATTCTTTCAACATTCTCCCCTGCAATCAGTCACTGAAAGCCAGTTCTCCTCTGGGAGAACCAAAATATTGATAAGGTAGCTTCCTTCATCTGATTTCTTGGAAAGGATTCAGCAGTAAGCTATGCAGACATTCTCACAGTCAGAGATTTGGTCAGGGAATCATAGTGTCTGTGGAACACATCTCATTTCCTAAATTGTTATAAAGATGTATTTTTATTTCTACAAACTGTTTTTTGTTTGTTTGTTTTATTTTCCTATGTATTCTTTCCCAACTCAATCTTCAGCATGAAATGTAAGAGAAAACATATTTAGATGAGGAAATGGTGGGCAAATCAAAACTTTTATAAAGTGATTGAGATATTTATAATGCATATTAAGTTCCAGTCAGTTCCAGGTATTTACACACAGAAGTGCTTATAGCTTTTAATCAAAAAGAATATAAAACAGGAGGTGAAATAAAAACTATTGGTTAAAATTAACAGCAGTATGAACAAATATTTATAAAGCAGTTATTGACAGATCTCCATTCATGAAAAGATGCTTCTGATAGATATCACAGGTTGTAGCACTGAATTAAAGTGTTACTTGGTCAGTCATGTCCAGCTCTGCAACCCATGGACTATTGCTTGCCAGGCTCTTCTCTCCATGGGATTCTCCAGGCAAGAATACTGCAATGGGTTATTATTTACTTCTCCAGGGAATCTCCCCAACCCTGGGATTGAGTCTGGATCTCAGACAGACTCAGAATCTGCAGGCAGATTCTTTACAGTCTGAGTCACTAGGTAAGCCACTGAATAACTGGATCAAAAGTAAATGAAATAAAAATAGAAAAGATAATCAAGTTGAGAGGCAAATCTTGTCCAGAAACTATTAGGAAAACGTAAAACTTGCTACATATCTATTATATTCCTTAGAAATGAAGCATTAAGTGACAACCAATATTACATTTTGAAAAACAGTCTGAGTCACTACTTTAGTTTGCTAACAATATCTCCAATTGCATTTGAGATCTCTGCTAAAACTATTTTCTCTACCTGTTCCTAAATAGTTTTATTTTGGATATTTTAACAAAGGATTTTTTAAAAGAATTTCTGGTTTCCAGGGACATCACTGGTGGTCCAGTGGCTAAGACTTCATGTTCCCAGTGCAGAGAGGAATGTATTGATCTCTGGTCAGGAAACTAAATTCCACTGGCCACAACTAAGAGTTTGCATGCTGCAACTAAAGGTCCTCCGTGCTGGAAGAGAACAAAATGGTGGAGGAAAAGGCAGATATGGAATACATCTCTCTCCATGGATACATCAGGAATATACCTTCAGACACAAAGTGCATGCACAATACCAGCTGAGAATAGAGAGGAGTACTTGACCAGGGAAAAGAATATATAGAACCACACAAAACTGGGTAGCACAGAGGAACTAGGGGAGGAAACAGTAGTGTTAGTAGGACTGGACCCGCCCTCCATGGGTGGGGGAACTGAAGCAGCAGTCCCACCCGCACACATCAGCAACTGTCTGAGTCAGAGGGAAACATCTAAGGCTGAGATTGACACAGCTGATCTGCGGCAGCCTAATGAAAATCAGACAGTCCTTGCCACAGCCAGGGACACAGGGCCCCAGAAGGTGAAGGGCTGGGACTGGAGTTTAGGGATTGTGGGGCAATCCCAAGGTAATGGTATTGACTGTGAAGAGATGGATCAGAGAGCTATGAGGGAGGAGACTGTGGTGGGAAATGCCTGTGAAGAAAAGCCAGGAAGCCATGGAAGCAAGGTGATACTGCTAGGGCACACATAGGTGGTGGAATCATCACCATAGCTTCTCTCTCCCCCACATGGCAACATCAGCAGGTGAACAATAGGCTGGCCCATAAAGTGCCTGACGCCAAACTACAGAATAGGACCCCACCCAGGGTGCCCCTTTAAGCACCTGATGCACTGATCTACAGAGTAGGACCCCAGCCAGAGAGGTCCTTCTATATGCCTCACTCACCTAACAACAGAGAAGGACCACAGGCAAGAGAGCTCTCTAAGTGCCTGAATGGGTGGAGCTATGGAGAAAGACTGGCCAAAGAGGTCTTCTGATCACCAACTACAAGAGGCTTGAAAAAAGACTCTGATGGGGCCATAACTCCTGTGGCAGAGGCAGTCCATGTCCCTGTGCACTTGACACCTCCAGGGTCCCTGCCCTCCAGGGCAGCCTCAGGAGCAAACCCTAGGGGATGACTGACATGCAGAGGTGGAACACACACACACACACACACACACACACACACACACACACACACACACAAGAAACCCAGGGGCAGTGTGGCTAAGGAAGAAGACCCAATATATTCCCACCAGCTTTATGAACTTCACATTAAATCCACACAACTTCTTCAGTGTTTGATTTCAGAAAGATGATAACAATAACCCCGTACGCAAGACAGCAAAAGAGACACAGATGTATAGAATAGTCTTTTGGACTCTGTGGGAGAGGGAAAGGGTGGGATGATTTGGGAGAGTGGCATTGAAACCTGTATAATATCAAACAAGAAACGAATCACCAGTCTAAGTTCGATGCAGGATACAGGATGCTTGGGGCTGGTGCACTGGGATGACCCAGAGGGATGGTATGGGGAGAGAGGTGGGAGGGGGATTCAAGATTGGGAACATGGGTACACCCGTGGTGGATTCATGCTGATGTATGGCAAAACCAATACAATACTGTAAAGTAATTAGCCTCCAATAAAAATAAACAAATTAAATAAATAAATAAATTCACACAACCAACTAGGCAGACTCTTTGTCTATGGAATACATAAAAAAGATATTGAGAGTGCCAAAAAAAGTAATGCACTAGTTTTGATAGCTGTGGACACTGGAGGCAAGGATACATGAGGTTAGAATCTGAACTGCAAGTCCAGAGACCAGCGCAGTATTGGAGTACATCATAGGGAAGTAAGGTGGACTGTGACTCTCAGAGAGGGAAAGGACTCTGACAGAGTGACTTGACAAAGACACTTATTATTCTTAGGTGATACTGCTAGGGCACACATAGGTGGTGGAATCATCACCATAGCTTCTCTCTCCCCCACATGGCAACATCAGCAGGTGAACAATAGGCTGGCCCATAAAGTGCCTGACGCCAAACTACAGAATAGGACCCCACCCAGGGTGCCCCTTTAAGCACCTGATGCACTGATCTACAGAGTAGGACCCCAGCCAGAGAGGTCCTTCTATATGCCTCACTCACCTAACAACAGAGAAGGACCACAGGCAAGAGAGCTCTCTAAGTGCCTGAATGGGTGGAGCTATGGAGAAAGACTGGCCAAAGAGGCCTTCTGATCACCAACTACAAGAGGCTTGAAAAAAGACTCTGATGGGGCCATAACTCCTGTGGCAGAGGCAGTCCATGTCCCTGTGCACTTGACACCTCCAGGGTCCCTGCCCTCCAGGGCAGCCTCAGGAGCAAACCCTAGGGGATGACTGACATGCAGAGGTGGAACACACACACACACACACACACACACACACACACACACACACACACACAAGAAACCCAGGGGCAGTGTGGCTAAGGAAGAAGACCCAATATATTCCCACCAGCTTTATGAACTTCACATTAAATCCACACAACTTCTTCAGTGTTTGATTTCAGAAAGATGATAACAATAACCCCGTACGCAAGACAGCAAAAGAGACACAGATGTATAGAATAGTCTTTTGGACTCTGTGGGAGAGGGAAAGGGTGGGATGATTTGGGAGAGTGGCATTGAAACCTGTATAATATCAAACAAGAAACGAATCACCAGTCTAAGTTCGATGCAGGATACAGGATGCTTGGGGCTGGTGCACTGGGATGACCCAGAGGGATGGTATGGGGAGAGAGGTGGGAGGGGGATTCAAGATTGGGAACATGGGTACACCCGTGGTGGATTCATGCTGATGTATGGCAAAACCAATACAATACTGTAAAGTAATTAGCCTCCAATAAAAATAAACAAATTAAATAAATAAATAAATTCACACAACCAACTAGGCAGACTCTTTGTCTATGGAATACATAAAAAAGATATTGAGAGTGCCAAAAAAAGTAATGCACTAGTTTTGATAGCTGTGGACACTGGAGGCAAGGATACATGAGGTTAGAATCTGAACTGCAAGTCCAGAGACCAGCGCAGTATTGGAGTACATCATAGGGAAGTAAGGTGGACTGTGACTCTCAGAGAGGGAAAGGACTCTGACAGAGTGACTTGACAAAGACACTTATTATTCTTATGTTATGACTGGTTCTATACATTCTTTGGGATATATTTTTCTCACCTCCGCCCTTTTTTTTTTTTTTAATTCACTCTGTTGAGCTTTTCTGGTGTGTGTGTGTGTGTGTGTGTGTGTGTGTGTGTGTGTTTTAAGTCATACCACTTACTGTTGTCGTAAATCTCTGCCTCTCCATTGGGCTTTTGCAGTTCTGTAGAATTTACCTTTTTAAATTTTTTTTCTTTTTTAAATTTCTTCTTCCTTCTTTTTATATTTTTTTTAAATTTCTTTAAATCTATTATTATTTTTCCTATATTTATTTCTTTCTTTGCTTCTCCTCCTGTTCTTTTCCCCTTGCAGTTAGTCTTTAATGTATGTAAAACTTCTTTGTGTGTCTGTTACTCACTCAGTATTGTCCAGCTCCTTGCAACCCCATGGGCTGTAGCCTGTAAGGCTGCTCAATCCATGGGATTCTTCAGGCAAGAATACTGGAACGGGTTTCCATTTCCTTCTCCATGGGATCTTCCCACTTCACGGATCAAACCCAGGTCTCCCATATTGCAGGCAGATTCCTTACAATTTGAGCCACCAGGGAAGCCCAAATCTTCTATATCGACTTCTATTTAAATTTACATATCTAGTTTTTCTTTCTTTTCTTTTTTTTCCTTTCCTCTCAACATATTTCTTAGTTTTGTTTTCATTGCTATAGTCTCCACTCGGTATCTTCTTTTACTTTTGTTTTACAGTTTGTGCTTTATTTAGTTTGTTCTTAACTGGTAGATATAATTTTTGCTTTCTGTTGTTCTCTGCGTCTATCTATTACACTTTATTTGTGCTGAACTGGTGTGACTTAGCTTATAAGTGTGTGTGTGTGTCTGTGTGTATTCGATTATTTTAATTATTATTTGCCTGATTCTGTACTACCATTTGTCTGGGGTTCACCTTCGATTACTCATTTTGGGTTTTTGTTTTAATCTCACTTAATACCACATCTCACTTAACAAACCACTTGTGGAATCTTTATTCATTAACAGAGATCAAGCCCTGTGCCTTGGAAGTGAAAACACTGACTCCATGATTCTAGACTACCAGAGAACTAAACCTCAGTTCACCTCAGTTCAGTTCAGTCACTCAGTCATGTCCGACTTTTTGTGACCCCATGAATCGCAGCACACCAGGCCTCCCTGTCCATCACCAACTCAGACTCACGTCCATTGAGTCTGTGATGCCATCCAGCCATCTCATCCTCTGTTGTCCCCTTCTCCTCCTGCCTCCAATCCCTCCCAGCATCAGAGTCTTTTCCAGTGAGTCAACTCTTCGCATGAGGTGGCCAAAGTACTGGAGTTTCAGCTTTAGCATCATTCCTTCCAAAGAAATCCCAAGGCTGATCTCTTTTAGAATGGATTGGCTGGATCTCCTTGTAGTCCAAGGAACTCTCAAGAGTCTTCTCCAACACCACAGTTCAAAAGCATCAATTCTTTGGCACTCAGCTTTCTTCACAGTCCAACTCTCACATCCATACATGACCACAGGAAAAACCAAAACCTTGACTAGATGGACCTTAGTCAGCAAAGTAATGCCTCTGCTTTTGAATGTGCTATCTAGCTTGGTCATAACTTTTCTTCCAAGGAGTAAGCGTCTTTTAATTTCATGGCTGTAGTCACCATCTGCAGTGATTTTTGAGCCCCACAAAATAAAATCTGACACTATTTCCACTGTTGCCCCATCTATTTCCCATGCAGTGATGGAACCAGATGCCATGATTTTCGTTTTCTGAATGTTGAGCTTTAAGCCAACTTTTCATTCTCCACTTTCACTTTCATCAAGAGGCTTTTTAGTTCCTCTTCACTTTCTGCCATAAGGGTGGTGTCATCGGCATATCTGAAGTTATTGATATTTCTCCCAGAAGAAATTGATTCCAGCTTGTGTGTATTCCAGTCGAGCGTTTCTCATGAAGTACTCTGCATAAAAGTGAAGTAAGCAGGGTGACAATATACAATGTTGATGTACTCCTTTTCCTATTTGAAACCAGTCTAACTGTTGCTTCCTGATATGCATACACATTTCTCAAGAGGCAGGTCAGGTGGTCCCATGTCATATTCCCATCTCTTTCAGAAACTAGTGAGTATCATATAATGAGAACTCACAGAGGAAACCACTTGAATATAAGACCCAGCATCACCCAACCATCACCCTGTGCAGGATGCCTCATCTAAGCTACAAAACAACAACAACAAAAATACAAACCTAATCATCAGCATAAAGGACTGCCACCTTACTCAGCCTTGCCCATCAGAGGATAAACAAACAAACAAAAAACTCAGCACAATTCTCACCCTATACAAAGTTTATACAAACCACTGGAACAAACATAGGAGGGCAGAAACCAAATAAAAAGAAAGAACTCAATGTTGAATTCTGGGAAATGGAGACCTCAGACACAATAAATTTAAAAAATAATAATAATAATGAAAAGACAGATAAATACTATACAAATGAAGAAAGAAACTAGTAACAGAGAAGTCTGAAGAAATGAAGAGTGAATAAGCAAAATACCTGAAAAGGAATTCAGAATAATGATAGTAAAGATGATTAAAAACCTTGAAAACATAATGGAGAAAATGCAAGAATCAATTAACAAAGACCTAGAAGAATTAAAGAATAAACATACAGAAACAAACAACACAATTACTGAAGTTAAAAATACTGTAGAAGGAATCAAGAGTGGAATATCTGAAGCAGAAGAATGAATCAGTAAGCTGGAAGATAACTTCTGAAGATCAGAATAAAGTAAAAAGAATGAAAAGAACTGAGGATAGTCTCAGAGACCTCTGGGATAATAGGAACATATATATCAATAATTATTTTCATGTAAATAGATTAAACACTCCAACCTAAAGACACAGACTGGCTGAATGGGTACAAAGAAAACCCATATATATGCTATTTACAACACACCCACTTCAGACCTAAAGACATATTTAGACTGAAAGTTAGAGGATGGAAAAATATAGTCCATGCAAATGAAATACAGTCCAAGTAAAAGAAAGTTGGAGTAGCAATCCTCATATCAGACAAAATAGACCTAAAAATTAAGAATATTACAAGAGATAAGAAAGGACACTACATAATGATCAAGGAGCCAATCCAAGAGGAAGATATTACAATTGCAATATCTATGAACCCAACATAGGAGCACCTCAATATATAAGACAAACATTAACAGGAATAAAAAGAGAAATTGACAGTAACATAATAATAGTAGGGGACTTTAACAACCCGCTCACACCAACAGACAGATCATCAAAACAGGAAATTAATAAGGAAGCACAGTTTAAAATGATAAATTAGATGAGGTGGATTTAACTGATACCTTCATGATATTCCACCTAAATGCAGAAGAATACACCCTCTTCTCAAGTGCACATGGAACAATCTTCAGGACAGACGATGTCTTGGGTCACAAATCAAACTTCAATAAATTCAAGAAAATTGAAATCATATCAAGCAACTTCTCTGACCACAACCCTATGAGACTAGATGTTAATTTCAAGAAAAAATACTGTAAGAAACACAAACACATGCAGATTAAACAATATGCTGCTAAATAGCCAACAGGTTACTGAAGAACTCAAAATGGAAATAAAAAAATTTCTAGAAACAAATGACAATGGAAACACAACAACTCAAAACTTTTGGGATGCAGCAAAATAGTCCTAAGAGGGAAGTTTATAGCAATACAATCCTACTTCAAGAAACAAGAAAAACATCGACTAGGCACCTAAAACAATTGGGGTGGGGGTGAGGGGGTAGAGAACTAAAAAAAAAAATAGCAGAAGGAAAGTAATCATAAAGAACTGAGCAGAAATAAATGAAAAAGAAATGAAAGAAACAATAGTAAAGATTAATAAAACTAAAAGCTGATTCCTTGAGAAGATAAACCTTTAGTTAGACTCATCAGAAAAAAAGAGAAGAATAAAATCAACAAAATGAAAAAGGAGAAGTTACAACAAATAATGCAGGACTTCAAAGGATTATAAGAGACTATTAATGAACACCTACATGGCAATAAAATGAATAACCTGGAAGAAATGGATAGATTCTTAGAAAAGTTCAATCTTCCAAGACTGAACCAGGAAGAAATAGAAATTATAAACAACCCAACTACAAGTACTGAAATTGAAGCTGTAATAAAAATCTCCCAAAAAACAAAAGGCCAGGACAAGATGGCTTCATAAGAGAACTGTATCAAACATTTAAAGAAGAGCTAATGTCTATTCTTCTAAAACTCTTTCAAAAAATTGCAGAGGGACAAACACTTTCAAACTCATTCTTCACGCCACCATCACCCTGATAGCAAAACCACACAAAGACAACACAAATAAATAAAACTACAGGTCAATATCACTGATGAACATAGATGCAAAAATCCTTAATAAAGTTTTAGCAAACAGAATTCAACAACACATCAAAAAGCTCATACACCATGATCAAGTTGGGTTTATTCCAGGGATACAAGGATTCTTCAATATATGCAAATCAATCAGTGTAATACACCATATTAACAAATTGCAAGGAAAAAACTAATAGATGCAGAAAAAGCCTTTGACAAAATTCAGCACCCATTTATGATTTAAACTCTTCAAAAAGTGGGCATAGAAGGAACCTACCTCTACATAGTAAAGGCCATATATGATAAGCCTACAGAAAACATTATTCTCAGTGGTAAAAAACTGAAAACATTCCCCCTAAGACCAGGAACAAGTAAGGCTGTCCACTTTCACCACTACTTTTCAACATAGTTTTGAAAGCCCTATCTATAGCAATCAGAGAAGAAAAAGAAATAAAAGGAATCCAGATGGGAAAAGAAGAGGTTAAGCTCTCACTGCTTGTAGATGACGTGATACTGTACATAGAAAACCCTAAAGATAGTATCAGAAAATTACTAGATCTAATCAGTGAATTTAATAAAGTTGCAGGATACATAATCAATGCACAGAAATCACTTGCACTTTATATATTAACAAGAAAAAAAAAAACAGAAAGAGAAATTAAGGCATCGATACCATTAACCGTTGCAACAAAAAGAATTAAATGTCTAAGAATAAACTTACCTTAGGAGACAAAAGAAATGTACATAGAAAATTAGAAGATGCTGATGAAAGAAATCAAAGATGACATAAACAGATGGAGTGATAGTCCATGTTCCTGGGTAGGAAGAATCAATATTTTGAAAATGGCACCCCACTCCAGTACTGCTGCCTGGAAAATCCCATGGGTAGAGGAGCCTGGTGGGCTGCAGTCCATGTGGTCACGAAGACCTGAACACGACTGAGCGACTTCACTTTCACTTTTTACTTTGAAGCATTGGAGAAGGAAATGGCAACCCACTCCAGTGTTCTTACCTGGAGAATCCCAGGGATGGAAGAGCCTGGTGGGCTGCCATCTATGGAGTCGCATAGAGTTGGACATGACTGAAGAGACTTAGCAGCAGCAGCAGCAGCATGCTACCAAGTGCAATCTATGGATTTAATGTGATTCCTAACAAATTACCAATGGCATTTTTCACAGAACTAGAACAAAAAATTTCACAATTCATATGGAAACAAAAAAGACCTCAAATAGCCAAAGCAGTCTTGAGAAAGAGGAAGTCAGTATTTCATTTCCTTGTTTCTTTAATTATCCAAATTTTTATTATGCTATGATTTGAAACTTATAGAAAAGTTTTAAGAACAGTATAATGACAGAAACCTCATTAGCACAGATTAACAATTGTTCACATCATTTTGCCCAACCTGCTTCTCTATTTCTGTCTTTGTCTCAGCAAAAAGAATCTGCATGCACAAATGTGTACTTGTTCACATAATTATACAGATGTACAAACGCCCACAGAGCCCTGACATGACTTCCATAAAAATAAATTTCAGTTATCAAGTTTTATTTATATAATACCAGGCCCAACAACGAAGTTCAGATTTCAGTTACTGTGGTATATCACCATCTTGAGGAACATGAGTTTGAGCAAGTTCCAGGAGTTAATGATCGACAGGAAGCCTGGCGTGCTGCAGTCCATGGGGTCGCAAAAAGTCAGACAACTGAACAACTGAACTGGATTGCAGAGTATCAACTTCACTGCTTGCTCTTCAGTCCTAGAAATTATTATGTAAATAGCACATGTTCATCATGATTAGTGACTAACCAAGTTATTTCTTTCAGAGACTGCCAGTTCTCTGTCACTATATATCTGTTATTCAGTTCATTCTCAAATAGAAAAGTGTGTAGCAATTCCTTATCTCCCAACGATAAACCCATTTGGCATTTTATAAAAATGAACTACAAAGGAGGATACCGATTGACAAATGTGAAGGTGCAACAGACAAATGAAACGTGATAATGCTAGAATGAAACTAAAGTTGAACATAAAGGAGTCATGGAAGAAATAGAGCCTGCCATGAGAAAGTTGGTTCCATCAATATTTGAGAGACAAAGTATGCAACCACAGGAAGTTAATAAAGGAGTTAATAAAGGCAATTTTATGGCCATAAATAAATGAGGCAAACGCTTAAAGAAAGATGATGATGTTTCAGAAGCGATGCTGGTAAAAGAACCACATTAAACAAACTCTTGGAGATATTTTACATTATTGAAAGTGCAAAGGACAAAACATTAGAAGCCAATCCTAACTTAAGAAGCAGAATAATAATACACTAAGGAATAAAAAGGTGCTCATATATATTGTAAATAATATGATGGAAAGGAAGCAAGCAATTTTCAAATTTCTCTTGATAAGTTTTACAGAAAAAAGTAAAATAATTTAATTGTAAATATTTCTAATATTTTTACATTTGTTGTTCATTCACTCAGTCACGTCCTTTGTGACCCCATGAACTGCAGCACACCAGGCTTCTCTGTCTTTTACTATTTCCCAGAGTGTGCTCAAACTCATGTCCATTGAATCTATGATATCATCCAACCATGTCAACCTCTGTTGTCCCCTTCTCCTCCTGCCCTTCATTTCACATCAGGTGGCCAAAGTATTGGAGTTTCAGCTTCAGCATCAGTCCTTCCAATGAATATTCAGAGTAGACTTCCTTGAGGACTGACTGGTTTGATCTCCTTGCTACCCAAGGGACTCTCAAGAGTCTTCTCCAGCACCACAATTTGGAAGCATCAATTCTTTGGTACTCAGCCTTCTTTATGGTCCAACTCTCACATCCATACATGACTGCTGGAAAAGCCATAGCTTTGACTATACGAACTTTTGTGGACAAAGTGATGCCTCTGCTTTTTAATATGCTGGCTACGTTTGTCATATGTTTTCTTCCAAGGAGCAAGCATCTTTTTTAATTTTGTGGCTTCAATCATTATCTGGAGTGATTTTTGAGCCCAATAAAAGAAAATCTGTCACAGTTTCTACTTTTTCCCTTCTATTTGCCATGAAGTGATGGGGCCATATGCCAGGATCTTAGTTTTTTGAATGAACGTTGTGTTTTAAGCCAACATTTATTCTATGTACAGTTCTAATTGTTGCTTCTTGTCCTGCATACAGGTTTCTCAGGAGACAGGTGAGGTGATCTGGTACTCCCATCTCTTTAATAATTTTCCATAGTTTGTAGTGATCCACACACTCAAAGGCTTTAGTGTCAATGAAGCAAACGCTTTTCAGAGTTTCCTTATTTTTTCTATGATCTAGTGGATGTTGGCAATTTGATCTCTGGGTCCTCTGACAGTATTTTTACATTACAGAATTTAAAATACATTTTAGTTTCACTAATTGTAATTACTCTATATATTATAACAGAAAGTAAGAGAATTTTTAATGTTTTGACAACAATCTTAAAAGTCATGGTACATTAATAATTTTTTACAGTGACTTTGCATGATTTCGGTTTGCAGTTATTCTTACAGACTGGCACTAGTAGGCAAAGGGAAGGGTGCTGTTTGACAATAGGTTGGAAACATTCCCATTTAACCCTAAATATTTCCATGTGTTTTCCCCCAAAACAAAGTCTTTGGTTCAAATATGCAATACACATATCACAGTGCAGTTATCAAAATCATACAATTTAACATGATACAATTTTATTATCTAATCTACAGTACATTCTAATTTTAACCATCACAAAGTAAATTACACAATTATACTTTTATTCCCAGTCCAAGATTCAATTTTAGTCTATGCATTGCATTTATCAATAGTTGCTATGTGTTAGTAATCTTAATCTGAGTACTCAGTGTTCATCGTCTCTGATTTTGGCAATAAGTTTTAAAAACATCCTTTGATTTGTATATTTCTTATATTGGTTGTGGTGGTTTAGTCACTAAGTCATGTCTGACTATTGTGATGCCACAGACTGTAGTCTGCCAGGTTCCTCTGTCTATGGGATTTCCCAGGCAAGAATATTGGAGTGGATTGCCATTTCCTTCTCCAGGGGATTATCCCAATTTAGGGATCAAATCTGGGTCTCCTGTATTGGAGGCAGACTCTTTTATACTTAAAATCAGTTTATACACATTTTGGAAAATATGAAATTGTCTTTTTGAATGTAACATTTCAGGAAGGAAGACATTTGATTTATTTCATTAATGGTAATGTTAATTTTAGCCATTTAATTTTAGAATTATTCTCAGGGTTTTTTTCCAATGGAGTGAAGTCATTTTCTCTCTTGTTTTCAATCGATAATATTGGAGAATCCATTTTGAAATTTTGCAAATATATTGTTTCTCATTAACTTTTTATCCATATTTTTTATTATATAGTTAGCACTCTATGTTAAAAGCTTTTCCTCTCTATTTATTATTGATATATTTATATAAATAAGGTCTAATGTTTTTTATTCAATGAGCTACATACATTCTGTCATTGTATATTCTGATATTCACATTGTCCCAGATTACATCAGGAGTCTTTTCAAGATGGCTTCTTGGTGCTTTATACATTTCTTTGGGCAATTCATTACTTTAGAGCAAAGGATGCTGCAGGCACCCCTTGAGATTTTCTTATCTCAGTCCTGGGATGGGTGAGTTCTTTATGAGATTTCAATATGTTCTGTAATTGTTATATATTTTACAAATATTTAGCATTCATTTTCCCTACCTTACTCCTTTATTTGGTAACGTCTTTTGAGTAACAAAAATTTAACTTTTCTTTTTTAATTTTTCAGAGCAGTTCTAGTGTTCAAAGCAAAACTAAGTGGAAAGTGCAGAGTTCTCACATATTCCTTATTCATTCCTCATCCCTTATGTGAATGACCCAATATCACTGCCCTAAAAATTGTCTTTGCTCCTACTATTCATCACTCCTTCCTTTCGCACTGAATCCCTAGGAGTGCCTGGAAGTCACTCTTATTTTACCATTGCCATAGTTTTGCCTTTTCTAGAATATAATATAATTGGAACCGTATAGTATGTAGCCATTTTCAAACTGGCTTATTTCACTGAGCAATATGCATTTAATTCTTTTTCTGGCTTGACAGCTCATTTCTTTCAGTATTGAATAATATTCCACTGTCTAGTTTATTTCTTCATTCACTTATAGAAGTATTTCTTGGTTACTTCTAAGTTATGGCAATTATAAAACTGTTATTAGTATAAACATTCATGTATAGTTTTCTGTGTACACATAAGATTTAAACTCATTTGGGGAAAGATTGCTGGACTGTAAGTGTATTTTTCCTATTGTAAGAAGTCCCCAAACTGTCTTCCAAAATGGCTGGATCATTTTACAGTCCCACCAAAAATGAATGAGCTCCTCTGAAAAATATTTGATTTTAATTATATCTAGTATATAATTTTTAATATTGCTGCTTTCCAAGTCCAGTTTCAGAAATTGTTACCTAATGTGAGGCCACTGGTATATTGTTTTCCTCTTCTTATTTGTTGTTCTGTCACTAAGCTATATCTGACTTTGTGACCCCATGAACTGCACGCCAGTCTTCTCTATCAAACACTATTTCCCTGAGTTTGTTCAAACTCATATCCTTTGAGTCAATGATGCCAACCATCTCATTCTCTGTTGACCCCTTCTCCTCTTGCTCTTAGTTTTTACAGCATTAAGGTCTTTTCCAATGAGTGAGCTCTTCGCATCAGTTGTCCAAAGTATTAGAGCTTTAGCTTCAGCATCAGTCCTTCCTACAGAAGCTGTGTAATTTTAAACTCTAAATTTACATTTATAATCCTGTTCAAATTAATATTTATTTGTGCATGGTTTAAGAGAATGCTATTTTTTCCTCCTAAATTGTATTTGACTGTTTCAGTACAATTAAAATTTATTTAATCTCTTCACTGAATTTAAT
>SJYC01069304.1:0-21453 GCA_006408675.1 Madoqua kirkii
AGAAAAGCTTCATGAAATAAAGACAAGTAAAAATAACATAAGAACAGATGCCTATAAAAAAGATCTCATTGGACACATTGAAAGATATAGATATATATCTATATATGTATGTCTTTGTATATAACTATATTTGTATCTGTCTATATTTGTAAGTTTTACAAATTAAAAATACACTGTCTCATTACAAATACAGTAGAGTGGATAAAACATACCATAAAGGACACAAACACAAATGTGAAGAAATGTATGCACTTCAAAGATCACATAGACAAAAATATAAAGAGTCAGTTAAGAAACAGGGAAGACAGCATAAGATCTTCTAATAGAATCATCTTCATTCTGCAAATGAAAAGAAAACAGAAACTTTGAGCACTATACTTCTGGCCATAGAGCAAGAAAATGATCAGCACAGACTCCCCAGGGCAATGTTTTAACTATGACTCTCCATCAGATCTAATTTTTTTAATAGTTCTCAAATTCTCAAAATAAAATATTAACTCTATCTGTTAGTAAAAAGGAAACAAACATCGAGAAGACATCTGAAATACAAGAAACAATAGGACACTTGATCCTTTCTAACATTAATTAATTGTAAAAGCAGTTATAAAATAGTTGGAATATTGACAGTTAAATGTGACTCTAGCCAGAAGGAAAGCTATGACACCCAGGGCAATGTTTTAACTATGACTCTCCATCAGATCTAATTTTTTTAATAGTTCTCAAATTCTCAAAATAAAATATTAACTCTATCTGTTAGTAAAAAGGAAACAAACATCGAGAAGACATCTGAAATACAAGAAACAATAGGACACTTGATCCTTTCTAACATTAATTAATTGTAAAAGCAGTTATAAAATAGTTGGAATATTGACAGTTAAATGTGACTCTAGCCAGAAGGAAAGCTATGACAAACCTAGACAGTATGTTAAAAAGCAGAGATATCACTTAGCCAACAAAGTCTGTATACCCAAAGCTATGGTTTCTCCAGTAGTCATGTATGGATGTGAGAGCTGGACCATAAAGAAGGCTGAGCATTGAAGAATTCATGGTTTCAAATTGTGGTGCTGGAAAAGACTCTTGAGTGTCCCTTGGACTGCAAGGAGATCAACCCAGTCATTCTAAAGAAGATCAACCCATTTATTCTAAAGGAAATCAACCCTGAATATTCATTCGAAGGACTGATGCTGAAGCTGAAGCTCCATAACTTTGGCTTCCTGATCCAAAAAGCCAACTCACTGAAAAAGACTCTAAGGCCAGGAAAGAGTGAAGGCAAAAGAAGAATGGGGCAGCAGAGGATGAGATGGTTGGATAGCATCACTGACTCAATGGAAATGAATTTGAGCAAACTCCAAAAGATAGTACAGAACCGAGGAGTCTGCATGCTTCAGTTCATAGGGTCATAAAGAGTCAGACACGAAATAGCAACTAACAACAACAATTGTTAGTTATTAAAACAACACTATTTGTTTTAAACTTTAAGGATAAAAGAAAAAAGAGAACTGCAATCAATGACTCCAAAACAGTAATTTAAAAAATAATGAAATGTAAATATTTTAATCCAATAGAAATCAGGAAGGGAGAAAATATAAAGAGACATTTTAAATTATTTTAAACAAAAAATATAAGCAGATTGGTAGAAGTTTCTTCTCTGCCTATCTCTTAATTTTTAATATTTATGTTTTTATTTTTAAGTTTCTTGGTTAAATATTCTGACTTTACATAACGGAGTTAAATACATTTTTAATTTATTTTAACAAATCTACATAACTTGTATTGATTTCTAAGTAAAAAAAATGAGATTATGGCCCTAGTATTCCTTGCTGCCTCTAACCCACAAGTGTTAATTCTCAAAATGCTATTTTTATATGATTTGCAACATCCATGGGGTTGCAGATCTATTGGACATGACTTAGGGACTAAAGAACAACAACATGATATGGTATAAACTGTGCATTTTATTTTTTATGAATGTTGGCAAATATTTCTCTGTCCTTATCTGCAATTGAATGATGTTGTTGTACAGGAAAAAGTGTCAATTTGATATTCCTCACCACTGACTGAGAAAGAGCTAGATTTATTCCTTTGTCTGAACCTTATTTTCCCCAGATGCCTTGAGTGTACAAGTCAGAAACTACTGAGTGAAACAAGTAAAATGAAAAGAGAATTTATATTGTATAATTTCTTATACAGAAAGTCAACCACAGGCTAAAGAAACTGATAGTTAGATATCAGAATAGTCATTACCCTTGCTAGTGTAGTGACTCCAAGAAGGTAAGGAAGGTTTACGGGAAAAAACAGGTACTATTTCAGTGTTCCACGAGGTTACTAGGAATGTCTGCTGCTCTGATTTGAATGCTGATTACATGCTGGTTGCATGAAGTTCATTTGATCAAAATACATAAAGCTTTTTCATTATAAATTTAGTATTTTCAAAAAGAATGTTGTTTATTCACTAAGCCATGTCCCACTATATGGCTTAACATGAATTTTTATCAAAATGAATATCATACTTAATAAAAATTTATGACAAAACTATATGTACATTTTCTTCCATTCATAACTGAGAAATATTCCATTGTGTGTGTGTATGTATATATATTCAAAATCTTCTTTATTCATTCCTCTTTTGATGGATATTTAGATTGCTTCCATGTCCTGGCCATTGTAAATAGTCCCACAATGAAATCTTGGGTCCATGTATCTTTTGGAGTTATGGTTTTCTTTGAGTATATGCCTAGGATTGGGATTTAGGGTCATACTATAGTTCTATTTTAGAGCTGAGGGTAGACCTAGATAGTATCATAGAGTGTCACACAGGAAGAGAAAAACAAATATCGAATACTAAGACTTATATGTGGAATCTAGAAAAATGGTACAGATTCACCTATTTGCAAAACAGAGACAGAGACACAGAAAGAAAGAAAAAAAATATGGACACCCAAGGGGTAAGAAAGGGGTGGAATAAATTGTAAAACTGGAATTATATATATACACTACTACATATAAGACTGGGGTTTTCTGGTGGCTCAGTGGTAAAAAAAATATATCCACCTTCCAATGCAGAAAACATGGGTTCCATCCCTGGGTTAGGAAGATCACCTAGAAAAGGATATGACAAACTACTCCAATAGTCTTGCCTAGGAAATCCCAAGGACAGAGAAGTCCAATGGGCACCAGTCCATAGTGTTGCAAAAGAGTCAGATACAGCCTAGCAGTTAAACAACAACATGTATAAAATAGGTAACTAATGAGAACCTACTGTATATCACAGGGAACTTCACTCAGTGCCCTGTGGTGACCTAAATGGGAAGGAAACTCAAAACATGGGGATATATTTATGTGTATATCTATGTATATAGCTGAAATCACTTTGCTATATAGGAGAAACTAACATTGTAAAGAAACTATACTCCAATGACTTTTTTTAAAGTTGTTACGTAGATTTTACTCCTTTCCAAGTAGTATATGCTAAACATACGGCATGCTGAAGCACTTTCTGTCAAGTCACATCAGTCCTATCCGACTCTGTGTGATGCCATAGACAGCAGCCCACCAGGCTCTGCTGTCCCTGGGATTCTCCAGGTAAGAACATTGGAGTGGGTTGCCATTTCCTTCTCCAATGCATGAAAGTGAAAAGTGAAAGGGAAGTCACGTCCAATTCTTAGTGACTCCATGGACTGCAGCCCTCCAGGCTCCTCCGTCCATGGGATTTCCCAGGCGAGAGTACTGGAGTGGGGTGCCATTGCACTTTCAGTACTCATAAAATCCCCATGTGTTATCTGCCATTAGTATTCTCACCCTGTATGCTAAACATGCAGACACAGACACACAGACATACACACACAGAAACTGAGAGTGACTGTGGTAGAGTGACTTGCCAGTGTCACCAACCAGGAAGTAGTTTATCTGAGTTTGAGCATAGACCATCTGCTCTTAGACCTGAGCCTGCTCCTGCTGTGCTGATATCAGATCATTCTAAGGTGGCAGGACAGCTTCACTGTTTACAGTGTCCCAAAGCCCTTCATCATGAGAAACGCTGGGCTGGAAAAAGCATAAGCTGGAATCAAGATTGCTGGGAGAAATATCAATAACCTCAGATACGCAGATGACACCACCCTTATGGCAGAAAGTGAAGAGGAACTGAAAAGCCTCTTGATGAAAGTGAAAGTGGAGAGTGAAAAAGTTGGCTTAAAGCTCAACATTCAGAAAACTAAGATCATGGCATCTGGTCCCATCACTTCATGGGAAATAGATGGGGAAACAGTGGAAACAATGCCAGACTTTAATTTTGGGGGCTTCAAAATCACTGCAGATGGTGACTGCAGCCATGAAATTAAAAGACACTTACTCCTTGGAAGAAAAGTTATGACCAACCTAGATAGCATATTCTAAAGCAGAGACATTACTTTGCTGACTAAGGTCCATCTAGTCAAGGCTATGGTTTTTCCTGTGGTCATGTATGGATGTCAGAGTTGCACTGTGAAGAAGGCTGAGCACTGAAGAATTGATGCTTTTGAACTGTGGTGTTGGAGGACACTCTTGAGAGTTCCTTGGACTTCAAGGAAATCCAACCAGTCCATTCTAAAGGAGATCAGCTCTGGGATTTCTTTGGAAGGAATGATGCTTAAGCTGAAACTCCAGTACTTTGGCACCTCATGCAGAGAGTTGACTCATTGGAAAAGACTCTGATGCTGGGAGGACTAGGGGCAGGAGGAGAAGGGGACGACCAGGGATGAGATGGCTGGATGGCATCACTCACTCGATGGACGTTGAGTCTGAGTGAACTCCGGGAGTTGATGATGGATAGGGAGGCCTGGCGTGCTGTGATTCATGGGGTCGCAAAGAGTCAGACATGACTGAGCGACTGAACTGAACTGAACTGAAAGCCCTTCAGCTTCTCCAGGTAGGTGCGTTCTTCAACTCACAATTTCTTTACCTGTCACAAGATTCCATATATATATATATATATAATTTTTTTTTCCAGAGGGAAGGAGGACACTTAACTAGCCAAGGCAAGTTTTATCTGCAACCTCTATATTCCGTATCTTTTTATGGAAGTATGATTTCTTCTTTTTTAAGTATAATAATTGGGTTTTATGTGGAATGCAAACCCAAACAGAACATTAACTCCTGACAAAAAATTACCATTCAAGAATAAAGTAAAAGTTCCAATCTTTAAATATTCAAACTTTGCAGAGAGAAAGCATGTGCTGTCTCAATAGACAGAGTATTGCATGAGGGACAGTTTCTTAATGCAGATGAGACAATCTGTCTTCACAAAGAATGTTCTCTTTGGGGAAAAAATAGGTTCCATTTCAACACTCCACAAGTGATAAGTGAAGCATTTCAAAAATAGAAGCTCCTAGATGTGTTGATGAGACAATATGTCATTGCAAAAAAAAAAAAAAATCTGCTTGAAAAGGCTAAATTTCTCCCTGTCCCCACATGCCAGTTATTTAAATTTCTACAGCTGTGTAGAGCTAGCAAACCTTATGGTAGAGAAGAGGGAAGAAGAGGTGTTCATTCTCATCCAGTTATTGATATTTAGTGAAAAATATGCATTTCTAAAACTGCATTGAATATTTCTCATATAATAATATAAATCACACTTCATAAAGATGTGTGGGTCTTAGATTATTTAAAGGAAAAAAGATTTAAGTCACCGTGCACAGATGTATAAACCATAGATCATGTGATCTTCACCTTGGTGAGACTATAAAGATAGCAGACTTGGGATCAAGGAACTTGAACACAGTTACAGTTCTTTTGGTTTGTTTTGTTTTGCCTATGTAGTATATGGCAGAATTCTTTAAATGTCTTATTAGTTTTCTCATTTAGGAATATTGGCAAGTTAAGAGTAAATTCTCCTTAAGCTTCATCTAGCTCCGAAAATTTCTGATCCTATGATATGCAAAAATTTTCTACAATAACCTCCTTTCTGTTTAAGGAAGTCTACCGGTCAGAGAGTTTTGCCATGCTGTCCCCAATAATTTAAATGTCCTGCTTATACTCTTGACATGATTAGAGTCTAGTTAAACTTCATGTGCCTCATCTGTATGGAAGTACTCCATCAATGTAAAATAGAGAGCCAACAGGAATTTGCTGTATGGCTCAGGAAACTCAAACAGGGGCTCTGTATCAATCTAGAGGGGTGGGATGGAGAGGGAGATGGGAGGGAGGTTCAAAAGGGAGGGGATGTATGTATATCTATGGCTGGTTCATGCTGAGGTTTGACAGAAAACAGCAAAATTCTGTAAACCAATTATCCTTCAATAGAAAACAAAATTTTAAAAATTATTGATCAATTTTATTAACATGTTTCCACTGAGTTTCAGTTCAGTTCAGTTCAGTTTAGTTGCTCAGTCGTGTCCGACTCTTTGCGACCCCATGAATCACAGCACGCCAGGCCTCCCTGTCCATCACCAAATCCCGGAGTTCACTCAGACTCACGTCCATCGAGTCAGTCATGCCATCCAGCCATCTCATCCTCTGTTGTCCCCTTTTCCTCCTGCCCCCAGTCCCTCCCAGCATTAGAGTCTTTTCCAATGAGTCAACTCTTCGCATGAGGTGGTCAAAATACTAAAGTTTCAGCTTTAGCATCATTCCTTCCAAAGAACACCCAGGACTGACCTCCTTTAGAATGGACTGGTTGGATCTCCTTGCAGTTACACTCATCTAAAAAGTGCTTAAAAAAATAAAACAGGTTCCAAATGAAAATGTTAGAATCAAACCTGTGGACCTACACAAAATACTAAAGTTTCAGCTTTAGCATCATTCCTTCCAAAGAACACCCAGGACTGACCTCCTTTAGAATGGACTGGTTGGATCTCCTTGCAGTTACACTCATCTAAAAAGTGCTTAAAAAAATAAAACAGGTTCCAAATGAAAATGTTAGAATCAAACCTGTGGACCTACGTTTGGCCATATGAGTAGGGACATGGAGTTTCCAATAAAATGTCATGGGCAAAAGTATCTATTTCTATTCTCTCCATTTCACCTAGGAAACACTGAATAAATCTGTACTGTGCTTCATTACTGACATCTGAAGAGGTAGAATAAATACTTTAGTCTTACTTTTGAATTTTTCCTCAGCCAAATTTTTTATTTTTTATTTTTCCAGCTCTGCATGTTATCATACTAAAAATCTGTTTAGATAAAACTTTGGTCATAATATTTCCCCTTACAGCCTCTACAATGTTCTCTGTTGGTATTTATTATTTATTTTGGTAAAAAAATTCCCAAACTAATCTTATATATTACTTTGTAATAATGTTTCACATGTCACAGATATTTCTATTTGTGAGCTCTTATGAGATCATATTTATTTGTATATGTTTTTATATATCATTTCATGTATATTGCTTTTAATTGTTTTTCTTCTCTTTCTGCTCTGAATTGTTATTTTAATTTTTTGGATGTTATAAATTTGCTGACATATCTTATTAACACTCAGATCAATCTTTTTGAGGGTTTTTTTTTTGTTTGTTTTTAGTTAAATGATCAGATCCCTCACTCAATGAAATTTTAATAGCTTAGAAAAATAATCAGAAATGGCAGTACTGTGGGCAACATTCTTCCCAAATTAAAGAAAAAATAATGCATATCAGTTGCTATTCTTTGTTTTTATTGTTTCCTTGTTAATTTCTTTAAATATTAAAAAAAATATGGGTGATTAAATCCATCTGCTTGTGTTATCATCATGACTTGTACATCACTATTTGTACTCTTAAATCTCAAATGTGGAAAGTAGAACATGTCATTTAAATCACATACAGATCATATAAAATGCCAGGCTTGAAATAAATGAATATGTCACTTTCTTCATGAGACAATGATTTATTCTTGATTTTAAAGATGTTTAACAAATCAATAGCTTTCTTATTTTTTCTGTCACCTGGAGGTGCTACATTAATATTGCTTTTATTGATTTACTTGTGCTGACACCTCAGAGCTAATGCAGAAAAACAACCTGTTTCTTGTCTAATGTATTACTGATTGTGTGCAGTCACCCATTAGAGATCAATATATTGATAAAACAATGTCTCTATTTATTTCTGCTACTTAGATACATATAAAAACAGTGGTTCACTTGAATATCTGCAGATAAAAAGTTCCCTGAAATTTTGATGAAAAAGCATGTGAAGAGTTTAATATACTTCCTTTGTGAAATTGGTTAAATCAATATTTTGCAATATCAGTTGTTTCATAATTTCTTATATTCTAAATTCTCTTACATTTTAGGTTTTAATTTCTATAAAAATATCTACTATTACATGTATGATAATCTTAAAATTAAACTGTTCAAAATTAGGTGAAAGCATTGTCAAAATTCAAATTTTACATAATAAAGGAACCTGAAATTGAACCCGGGTTTCCTGCATTGCAGGTAGATAGTTTATAGTCTGAGCCACCAGGGAAGCTCATACAAAGCCATAGAATTATTAAATCAGTTCCCTTTTACATTAGCTTAATTAATCTTTCAAGTAAACTAAAAAAAACTCATAATCCAGTTTTCAAGTTTCATTGAAGTATTAGGCTCTCAAAGAATCTGTATTTAGTTTGATATCAATGTATTTGCTTAAAATGTAGATAATTCAGCTTAATTTAATGTGTTTAGACTTATTAGTCAGTTGCTTATTTGTTTGGCAATGTTGATAACAGAATATTAAAACTGAGTTAATTTATTAATACATATTTCTAATCTGGGCTTCCCACATGGCTCAGTGGTAAAGAATCTGCCTGCCAATGCAGCAGACACAAGAGACACATTAGCACATCACTCATTATCAGAAAAATGCAAATCAAAACCACAATGAGGTACCACTTCACACCAGTCAGAATGGCTGCAATCCAAAAGTCTACAAGCAATAAGTGCTGGAGAGGGTGTGGAGAAAAGGGAACCCTCTTACACTGTTGGTGGGAATGCAAACTAGTACAGCCACTATGGAGAACAGTGTGGAGATTCCTTAAAGAACTGGAAATTGAACTGCCTTATGACCCAGCAATCCCACTGCTGGGCATACACACCAAGGAAACCAGAATAGAAAGAGACATGTGTACCCCAATGTTCATCACAGCATTGTTTATAATAGCCAGGACATGGAAGCAACCTAGATTTCCATCAGCAGACCAGTGGATAAGAAAGCAGTAGTACATATACACAATGGAGTATTACTCAGCCATTAAAAAGAATACATTTGAATCAGTTCTAATGAGGTGGATAAAACTGGAGCCTATTATACAGAGTGAAGTAAGCCAGAAAGAAAAACACCAATACAGTATACTAACACATACATATGGAATTTAGAAAGATAGTAATGATAACCCTATATGCGAGACAGCAAAAGAGACATGGATGTATAGAATAGTCTTTTGGACTCTGTGAGAGAGGAATAGGATGGGATGATTGAGAGAATGGCATTGAAATATGTATAATGTCATATATAAAATGAATCACCAGTCCAAGTTCGATGCCTGATACTGGATACTTGTGGCTGGTGCACTGAGACAACCCAGAAGGATGGTACAGGGTGGGAGGAGGGAGGAGGGTTCAGGATGGGGAACACATGTATACCTGCGGCAAATTCATGTTGAGGTATGGTAAAACCAATGCAATATTGTAAAGTAATTAGCCTTCAATTAAAACAAGTAAATTTATATTTAAAAAATAATAAATTAAATTAAATTAAATATCAAAAAAAGAGAGACATTAGAACATTTCTAATCCAGATTAGTAAAAAAGATAATTTGTGGCAAAATTAGCATCTTTCCAAACACATAATTCCACATATTTCAGAATTAATAATTGAAATGTCAGGCTGTTAGGTTGTGGTCACTCCATAGATTACTGAAACTGTGGGAAAAGATTCATTTTCTGCCTGTCATCCCTTCAGTCAAATCACAAAAGGCTTTGATAAATTGTCAAACTTTTATTCATTAAATTACCCTTTTCATAATTAACCATATTCATCTTTAGAGTCATGGCTTCTTAATTTTCAATTTGTGCCTATTAACTATAGTAGAAGAACAGTCATTAAACAAACATTTGCTGAGTAAATGAATACATAATTATTATGTGTCAGAACTATATTGGGAATTTTGAAAAACATCATGTCACATAATCTCATAATAATTCCATGATTGAAATAGGTTACTTGTTCAACTGATCTCGTGAAAGTGAAGGTGTCAGTTGGTCAGTTGCGTCTGAGTCTTTGGGACCCATGGACTGTTGCCTGTTAGGCTTCTTTGTCCACACAATTCTCCAGGCAAGAATATTGGAGTGGAGAATATTCCCTTCTCCAGGAGATCTTCCCAACCCAGGGATCAAACCCAGGTCTCCTGTACTGCAGACAGATTCTTTACCACTGAGCCAACAGGGAACCCTCTATTGAACTAATGAGACAGCAAAGAATATTTCAAGGTTCATACAATGTTAGAGCTGGGATTTACATTTTAAATGTTCTGACTCTAGAGTCAGTGATCTTTGTTCCCATATCATAACACTTATCTGAACTGTTGCCCTACCTTCATATTTCATTTACCATCACCCAGGAAAGTGTGTATATACTTACACACTATACAAACACAGTATTTCAAAAGAATAGACACAATTAAAAATATTTTTTGAATTTAAAACATATATATTATATATTACCTAATTTTTGTATAAATTAGTTTGATTCAGGATAGCATATTTTTTGCATGGTAATAAAATTATTTAGTATAAGAATGTATCCAATACTATTTCTTTCGTATTTCAGTAATTGACATTTTTCTAACTAGAATAAAACTACCAAACATTACTATAAATGAAAAAAGATGCAGATGTCCTTACAAAACATAAAATCAAATACAATAATGTTTAAAAGGATAAGATATAGTGACTATGTGAAGTTTGCTTCAAGATTAGGAGACTGGTTCAACATTAATGAATAAGTAAATGCAACTTGTGAGGTTAGTAGACTGTATGAGAAAAATCATAAGATGCACAGAAAGTAGTCAGCAAAATTGAACACCTATTTGTGATTAAAAACTCCCCAAATTCCAGACTAGAACTCCCTTACCATAAAAATAGGCTATGAAGATGAAAATATTAGTTACTCAGTCGTGTCCAACTCTTTGCAATCCCATGGCCTATAACCCAACAGGCTCTCTGTCCATGGAATTCTCCAGGCAAGAATACTGGAGTGGATTGACATTTCCTTTTCCAGAGGATCCTCCTGGCCCAGGGATCAAACCCAAATCTCCTACATTGCAGGCATATTCTTTACCTTTTGAGCTACTTGGGGAGGCCCTAAGATAGGCTATAAATGGAACTTACAGGTATGTGATACAGAATGGGGAGAGACCACAGCTTCAGCTACTGCTGTGTCTTCCAACTCTTTGCAACTACAAGGACTGTAGGCCACCAAGCTCCTCTGCCCATGGGATCTTCCAGGCAAAAATACTGGAGTGGGTTACCATTTCCTTCTCCAGGGGATCTTCCTGACCCAGCGACTGAAAATGCATTTTGTGCTTGGTAGGCAGATTCTTTACCACTAAGCCACCAGAAAAGACTGAGCAACTACTACTTTACCTCTAAGATCAGGACCAAGGAAAGGATGTGTTCATCTCCGACTTCTGTTCAGCACCATATTAGAAGATCTAAGTCTTAACTTCCCTTAGGGAATAAAGGAAGAGAAAGAAAGAAAAGGATGCAGATAAGAAAGAAAATTGTGTTCATCTTCAGGTGAAATGATTTTCAACACATTTTCAGTGATCTGGAGTAGAAAATGTCCAAGAACATACAAAAAGCAAACAAGCAAAAAAGCAAGTCTCTAAGTAATAAGCTTATTTGGCAAGGTTGCAGAATATGTTAATGTACAAAAATGAATTGGTTTCCTATACCCAAGCAATAAACTACTGAATCTGCAACTTAAAAAAATAACATTCCAAATAGCACTACAATCATGAAGCATTTGTGTACAAACCTAAGAAGTATGCATAGGAACTATACATGGAAAACAACAAATTACTGGAAAAAAATATAAAGACCCAAATTAATGGAGGTGTATTTTGTATAGATTGGAAAAGAGAATGGAAACATAAGATTGGAAGCCTTGGTATTGTTAGATGTCAGTTCCTCCCAAATTGATCTATTAATTCAAGACAATTTCAATCAAAATACCAGGAGAATATTTTGTGGATATCCACAGACTGACTGTAAGATGTATATGGAAAAACAAAGGATATGATATAGTCAATATTACATAAAAGAAGAAACAAATTGGAGAATTTCTTATCCAATTTCAAGACTATAGAACAATTGAAATCAAAAGCACATGGTGATGGTAAGATAATAAAAAAGAGATCAATAAAAGATGATCGAGTGCCCAGATATAGACCTACATAAACACAGTCAACTGATTTTTGACAAAAGACAAAGGGATTCAATTGAGAAAGGAGAGTTTTCAAGAGTAGAGCTAGGACAACTGGATGCCTATACATAAAAATTGAACTTAGACACAGGCCTCTCACCTTATATAAAAACTAACTTAAACTGTGTTGTAGTCCAAAGCTCAAAACGTAAAACCATAAGCTTCTGGACAAAAGCACTGAAGAAAATATGCATGACTTTTGTTTGGCTAGTGAAGTTTCGCCTAACACAAAAAATATTATCCAAGAAGGAAAATGTGGTAAGTTGAACTTCATTAAAAATAAAATTGAATTAGGCCTTCTTTGGGCTTCCCTTGTGGCTCAGATCATAAAGAATCTGCCTGCAATGTGGGAAACTGGAGTTTAATCCCTAGTTCAGGAAGATCCCATGGAGAAGGGGCCTTCTTTAGTCGTCTGAAGATCATTCCTTCATTCTTGAGGGTCTAGACAAATAACATTTCTACCAGAATTGGGTTGCTGTAGTTTTCCACTGACTTTAATCATAGTGAAAATAAAAGAGTTAGTTTTTCAGTTGTGTCCAGCTCTGCAACCCCATAGCCTGCCAGGCTCCTCTGTCCATGGAATTCTCCAGGCAAGAATACTGGCGTGAGTAGCCATTCCCTTCTCCAAGGAGCTTTCAACCAAGGGGTCAAACCTGGGTCGCCTACACTGCAGGCAGATTCTTTATCATCTGAGCCACCAGGGAACATAAAGTGATAGTAAGATACACTCTAGGGGATTTCAAATAATGCAGGTATACACTTCCTTACCTTCACTGAGGAGTAGCAACCCAATTACCACTTGGAATGCAATATTAATTATACATATTTTTTGCAAACTTATCTAGAGGCATGTAGCATCTAATATTGCCTCGTGGTAGCCTTAACTTCCAGTTTATTGAAATAATTGTTATGTTTCTTCATGGAGATATTTCTCCCTTTGGGACTAAGACCTTTATGCCAGTCAAGCATAAGATCACAGTGACAGAAAGTAAAAATTTTGGTAGTGAGTTATTAGGCATAAGAGAGAATGATGGCACTCCTATTCTCACACTGAACCTCTGTATCTTGGCAATGGGAGAAACAGTACCATATATTGGACTCTGCTTGAGAAACTATATAGCCTTCTGATAAAACTGCCCCAGCCTTGCAAGATATTGCCCCCTAGCTAACAGTGTAAATAAGTCTTCAAAAAACTATCAAGCCAGTTGCTTGAGGATAGTGGGTTACATGGTAAGAGCAATGAATTCCATGAGTATGGGTCCATTCCCATACTTCATTACCTTTGAAGTGAGGTTTTCATTAGAATATAATATATTGTATAATCCCATGTATAGCAGTTTTGGTAGAGGTATTGCAAGTAAGAAAGGCAAATCTATATTCAGAGTAAATATCTATTCCATTAAGAACAAATGACCTCCTATGGCAGAAGCAGTTCAATGTAATCAACTTGCCACTAGGTAACAGGGTGATTATCCTGGCAAATGTTGTCAAATCAACTGAGCCTATGCATAACCTGTATCCCTGATACCATGGCCAACTTTGTCACATGACAAGTGTGCCTGGGGAAAGAACCCAAGGGTATCCACAGAACAAGTTATCCTATCTATTTTATGATTAAAACCTTCCTCTGCTGAGCTTCAGTTCAGTCACTCAGTCGTGTCTGATTCTTTGTGACCACACGGACTTCAGGACACCAGGCTTCCCTGTCCATAATGAATTATTGGAGCCTACTCAAACTCATATCCATAGAGTCAGTGATACCATATAACCATCCGATCCACTGTCATCCCCTTCTCATTCAGCGTTCAATCCTTCCCAGCATCAGGGTCTTTTCAAATGAGTCAGTTCTTCACTTCAGGTGGCCAAAGTATTGGAGTTTCAGCTTTAGCATCAGTCCTTCCAATGAACACCCAGGGCTGATCTCCTTTAGGATAGACTGGTTGGACCTCCTTGCAGTCCAAGGGACTCTCAAGAGTCTTCTTCAACACCACAGTTCAAAAGGATCAATTCTTTGGTGCTCAGTTTTCTTTATAGTCCAACTCTCACATCCATACATGATTACTGGAAAAAAACATAGATTTGACTAGATGGACCTTTGTTGGTAAAGTAATGTCTCTGCTTTTTAACATTATGTCTAGGTTTGTCATAGCTTTTCTTCCAAGGAGTAAGCATCTTTTAACTCCACAGCTGCAGTCACCATCTGCAGTGATTTTGGAGCCCAAAAAAATAAAGTCTGACACTGTTTCCACTGTTTCCCCATCTATTCCCCACAGAGTGATGGAACAGGATGCCATGATCTTCGTTTTCTGAATGTTGAGCTTTAAGTCAGCTTTTTAAATCTCCTCTTTCACTTTCATCAAAAGGCTCTTTAGTTCTTATTCACTTTCTGCCATAAAAGGGGCTGTCATCTGCATATCTGAGGTTATTGATATTTCTTCTGGTAATTTTGATTATAGCCTATGCTTCATCCAGCCCAACATTTCTCATGATGTACTCTGCATATACATTAAATAAGCAGGTTGACAATATACAGCTATAACATACTCAT
This sequence comes from Madoqua kirkii, assembly GCA_006408675.1. Lineage (NCBI taxonomy): Eukaryota > Metazoa > Chordata > Mammalia > Artiodactyla > Bovidae > Madoqua > Madoqua kirkii. The sequence goes on from SJYC01069304.1 coordinate 14,965, forward strand.
TTCCTGATTTGGAACCAGTCTGTTTTTCCATGCCCAGTTCTATTTCTTCTTCACTTGCATACAAATTTCTCTGGAGGCAGGGAAGGTGGTCTGGTATTTCCATCTCTTTCAGAATTTTCCAGTTTATTGTGATCCACACAAAGGTTTTGGCATAGTCAACAAAGCAGAAGTAGATGCTTTTCTGGAACTCTCTTGGTTTTTTGATGATCCAACAGATGTTGGCAATTTGATTTCTGGTTCCTCTAGCTCTTATAAATCCAGCTTGGACATCTGGAAGTTCAGGGTTCACATACTATTGAAGCCTGTTGTAGAGCATTTTGAGCATTACTTTACTAGCATGTGAGGTGAGTGCAACTGTGCAGTGTTTTGAGCATTCTTTGGCATAGCCTTTCTTTGGGACTGGAATGCAAACATATCTTTTCCAGCCCTTGGCTGAGTATGCCAGGTTTGCTGGCATATTGAGTGTAACATTTTCACAGCATCATCTTTTAGGATTTGAAAGAGTTCAGATGGAATTCCATTACCTCCACTAGCTTTGTTCATAATGATGCTTCCTAAGACCCACTTGACTTCACATTCCTGGATGTCTGTCTCTAGGTGAGTGATCACACCATCATGGTTATCTGGGTCATAAAGATGTTTTTGGATAGTTCTTCTGTGTACCTTTTGTATAGTACTTCTTGCTACCTTTTCTTAATATCTTCTGCTTCTGTTAGGTCCATACCATTTCTGTCCTTTATTGGGCCCATCTTTGCATGAAATATTCCCTTGATACCTTTGATTTTCTTGAAGAGATCTACAGTCTTCCCCATTATATTATTGTCCTCCATTTCTTTGCAGTGATCATGGAGGAAGGCTTACTTATCTCTCCTTTCTATTCTTTGGAAGTCTGCATTCAGATAGCTATATCATTCCTTTTCTCCTTTGCTTTTTATGTCTCTTCTTTCCACAGCTATTTGTAAGGCCCTCCTTAGACAACCATTTTCCTTTTTTGTATTTCTTTTTCTTGGGGATGTTCTTGATCCTTGCCTACTGTACAATGTCATGAACCTCTGGTCTTAGTTTTTCAGTCACTCTCTATCAGATCTAATCCCTTGAATCTAGTGTCCTTTCCACTGTATAGTTGTAACGGATTTGATTTAGGTTATACTTGAATGGTTTAGTTGTTTTCTCTCCTTTCTTCAATTTCAGTATGAGTTAGGCAATAAGGAGTTCATGATATGAGACACAGTCAGCTCCCAGTCTTGTTTTAGTTGACTGTATAGAACTTCTCCATCTTTGGCTGCAAAGGATATCAGTCTGAGTTCAGTTTTGACCATCTGGTGATATCCATGTATAGCGTCTTCTCTTGTGTTGTTAGAAAAGGGTGTTTGCTATGACCAGTGCATTTTCTTGGAAAAACTCTGTTAGCCTTTGACCTGCTTCATTTTGTATTCCAAGACCAAATTTGCCTGTTATTCCGGGTATCTCTTGACTTCCTACTTTTGCATTTCAGTCCCCTATAATGAAAAGGACACCTTTTGGGGGGTGTTAACTATAGAAAGTCTTGTAGGTCTTCACAGAACCATTCAACTTCAGTTTCATCAGCGTTACTGATCAGGGCGTAAACTTGGATTATCATGATATTGAATGTGGAAATAAACAGAGATCATTCTGTTGTTTTTGACACTGCATCCAAGTACTGCATTTGAGCATACCTACTGCTGGACAACGAGAGGAGACAAAACATTTTCTTTTGCCACTTAGAGAGGTCTACCTATACAACTATTCCCTAGAATTCTTTGTCACCAAATATTCAGTCACATTCCTTCCAAATCTCTGACCATCCAGTTGAAACAGTGATCACAGTCCATGAAATGGTATTTAATCACACATCTGCCAGTTTTCCTTTCAGGCAAAGTAAACTGTCTATATGTTTATCATCTCTGACATTGTAGTCTTCATGTTTAGATGTTTGATTGGTTTGATTCTAACTACATTATGAAGGTAAAGCCAACAGAATGTATTGATGAGTTCAATATGGTGTAAGAGAAAAGTCAATGATGTATATTTTTTTAACAGAGATAATGAAGTAGATAAAAGGGAAGCTTTTTGCAAAACAAAACAAAACAAAACTTTTTTTTTTTCATTAGAAGACCGATAATCATAGTTAGACTTTTTTTTTTCTTTTTTAGGTATCTACTAGACATTCAGATAATCAAACATCAAGAAAGTGCTAAAGAAAATGTTTGAGCTTGGAATAACTATAATAACATGGGCATACAGTGTTTAAAGTCTTGAGCTGAAATAACATCATCAAATGATTAAATATACATAGAAAACAGCAGCAGAGACTTAATACTTATGTTGACAAGAAGAGGAGAAAATAGCACAGGAGACTGTAAAAGAGTAGAGTCTGTGGTAAGAAGAAACTGAGAAAATGGTGGTATCTAATAAGCAAAGATAAAATATAATAGAGGGAGTGGATTTTCCTGCTACTTTCAGAAGTACCCTCAGGATTGAAATTTTGCCACTGCATTTGGCAATGCACAAGTAAATTATTACCTTCGCTTTAGAGTTTCTGTTCATTAGTTGTAAGGAAAGCCTGTTTAGAGTAGACCTCAGAAAAAAAATGGGTGGAAAAAAAAATTGGAGTCAACGCCTATAGCAAAGATATTTGAGTTTTGTAACATAAGGGCCAAAGAAATAGAGTTTTATGTAAAGAGGAGATAGTGTCAAAAGTAGTTTAAAAGTATGAGAGGAAAAAAAAAAAGAAAAGAAAAAGAAACATTAACCCTGCTAGGAATGCTCTAGTAGACATAAAACACACAAAGTACCAACAACCTAATGATAGAGGAGACAAAGATGGTAAATTTTGGTATGCCAATTTGATTAGATAGGAAGTGGAATTGTATGTATACATGGAAATAGTTCATTGACTACTGTAAAGCCTTTGTGTGAATCACACCAAAATGTGGAAAATTCTTCAAGAGATGGGAATACCAGATCACCTTGCTTGCCACCTGTGAAACCTGTATGCAGGTCAAGAAGGAGCAATTAGAACTGGACGTGGAACAAAAGACTGACTCAAAATTGGGAAAAGAGTACATCAAGGCTGTATATTGTCACCCTGCTTATTTAACTTATACTCAGAGTACATCATGAGAAACGCTGGGCTTGATGAAGCACAAGCTGGAATCCAGACTGTCAGAAGAAATATCAATAACCTCAGATATGCAGATGACACCACCCTTACGGCAAAAATCAAAGAGGAACTAAAGAACCTCTTGATGAGAGTGAAAGAGAAGAGTGAAAACACTGCCTTAAAACTCAGCATTCAAAAAACTAAGATCATGGCATCCAGTACATATGGGGAAACAAAGGAAATAGTGACAGACTTTTCTTGGGCCATCACTCTGCCAACAACGGTCCATATAGGCAAAGCAGGTTTTTTTTTTTTTTTTAACATTAGTCATGTGTGGATGTAAGAGTTGGATCATAAAGAAGGTTGAGCACTGAAGAATTGATGCTTTCAATATGGTGTTGGAGAAGACTCTCAAGAGTCACTTGGACTACAAGGAGATCCAATCAGTCAATCCTAAAGGAAATCATTCCTGAATATTCATTGGAAGGACTGATGCTGAAGCTGAAGTTCCAAGACTTTACCCACCTGATGAAAAGAACTGACACATTGGAAAAGATCCTGATGTTGGAAAAGATTAAAGGCAGAAGGAGAAAGGGACAACAGAGGATGAGATGGTTAGATGGCATCACCAACTTAGTGGACATGAGTTTGAGCAATCATCTCCAGGAGATAGTGAAAAACAGAGAAGCCTGGCGTGCTGCAGTCCATGAGGTCACAAAGAGTCAGATACAACTGAGCAAATTAACAGTAACAAAATTGCAAGCCCTGTACAGGGGAATGGTGGAAAATACTGCCATGGACTTAAGAGAAAGTAAGCAGTCTATATTTGTTCTTCTTTATTATAAAGGCCAATCCACTCCAGTGTTATTGCCCAGAAAATCCCAGGTACAGAAGAGCCTAGTGGGCTACTGTTCATAGGGTTGCAAAAGAGTCAGACAAAACTTAGTGACTACAAGACAACAACAACATTATTAAACTGTAGCCTTAAATGTTTTAAGACTATGTTGCCACATTTATATTTATTCTTTATCACAATATTGTATGAACTATTATTTTATTACACATTATATTATACTTCATATTTTTCTGTCTTTTAATTCTCTTATTTTATGATATTGAAGTCTGTAACTTAGCTTTCTTTTAGATCATATGTCTCTGTTATATCTTGTTCATTCTTTCATATTTGAACCCGTCTAAATCTTTTAAGAGTTTCCCTCATGGCTCAAGTGGTAAATAATTTGCCTGCAATGCATGAGACCCAGGTTCGATCCCTGGGTGAAGAAGATCCCCTGGAGAAGGGAATGGCTACACACTACAGTATTCTTGCTACAATCCCACAGACAGAGGAGCCTGGCAGGCCACAGTCCATGGGGCTGCTGAATGACTAACATACACAAATCATTTAAGTTTAAATGATTTCTTATTGCTGCAGTAACTTCTTAAATCATCAATCTGATATTTCTGTTTAATTAGTGGTTTCATTACATCAATATTTATTATGCAGTGCAGTGCTAAGTTGCTTCAGTCATGTCATACTCTTTTCCACCCTATGGATTTTAGTCCATCAGGCTCCTCTGTCCATGGGATTCTCCAGGCAAGAATATTGGAGTCTGTTGCTGTGTCCTTCTCCAGCGAATCTTCTTGACCCAGAAATGGATACTGTTCAGGGATCAAACCTGTGTCTCTCATTGCCAGCATTGCAGGAGGACTAAACAGCTGAGCCACTGGGGAAACACACACAAAACAATCTCTTTGAGCTATTTTGCAGATTCTAAAACCACCTCCAGGTGGTAGAAGTTAACTATTACCTGCGGTTTGCTACCCACAAGTACACAGACCCCAGACGATAATAACCAAATAAAATTTATTTCCCTTAAAACTTTAACATCTATTTCCATAATGATTCACATTATAGCCAAAGCAGTAACTCTGTAGAGTTCTACTTTGCTGCACATGTAAAAACTGTCATGTAGATTTCTCACCTCAACACTCTGAATTTCTCAATGAGTTAATCAACTCATTTACTAATTAAGTAACTTATATACTTTATTTTTATGAAATTGTTAAGCTATAAAAACAAGTGTGTCACTGATAATCTTTTTCCAATCCTGTTTTTGTTTGTTTTTGTTTTTAGTGTAAAAAGGACTTAGATTGAATTGCAACTATATTTTTGTGACTTAATTCACCATTTATAACTTTGCTAATAGTCAGAGGACTTCTACAAGAAATAAAAGGATGAGCTATGTATCTCATATTATGGCTGTAAATTCTCACAAAGGCAACATTTCACTGCCATATGAGCTAAATACCAGAAAAGTTTCCATGTGATAAATTTATCAATGTCTTAACTCCCTGTTGAAATATAGTTGCTGTTGCCCTTAAAAATGTGAATCAGTCAATGCTACTGATTCACAACTTATCACTGGACAATTTTTTTAATTTATACTTGAGGCATTGATTAAGCTTCAAAATTATTTAGTCTTCTCTGATTATTGTTGTTGTCAGAATGTTTTTGTCTACTAAGTTTTAGAAATAAGCACTTATACATATACATTTTATTTGGTGTATTATTTCAGTCATAATTGCTTTCAATTTGAGTTTACTAACACTAAATAATCACTAAAAAATTAATCAATAATTGTTAAATAGTCAATACATGACCCTTATATCAGTTTGCTGTAGTTACTTGTAATCAGTGCTAAGATACACATTTCAATAGTTTGATGTGTAAAATAAATACTCTGCTTAAATATTCAAACTTTATAGGGAAAATATATGCAAGTGTCCTGGAAATTGTTTGCCACAGACTCTAGAGTACATATCTGCGTACAGTAGTAGAACTGACTGCTCTGACAGTTACATATTAAGAAAACAGAAATTTATAGATAAACCTACAATTTTGAAACGCAAGTGTAGAAATGCTGAGATTTTTTCTGCTTTTACAAAGAGCTGATAAGAATAAGCCTCGTGCTAATCTAGTAACTTTTCCTGTGATTATTTGCATAAAGATTTTGGAATAAACAAATAAAAGGTAATAATATATCTGTCTGTATACACTATTTTGTCGTGGAAAAACAAAATCTTGGATGGATATCATTGCTTTTACATAACAGAAAATATCAATATAAAATCCTTTATCATATATGCATCCAAAATGTTTAGATTTACCATTTTAGCATTACATAATTGTCTTCCACTTATTCAGATCTTCTCCAGTGTAAAAATAACACTTTGGTAAATTGTTAATCTTCTGAAGGCTATATTATTTTTAGACCACTAATGTGTCATCCAATCTTTTTTAAAACAAATATTTTAAGGATGAGCTCAATTCCGGTATGGTTCACTGAGTTATTTCCTATAAACTA
>SJYC01069306.1:0-14838 GCA_006408675.1 Madoqua kirkii
TCCAGGCAAGAATACTGGAGTGGGCTGCCATTTCCTTCTCCAATGCATTAAAATAAAAAGTGAAAGTAAAGTCACTCAGTTGTGCCTGATTCTTAGTGATCCCATGGACTGCAGCCTACCAGGCTCCTCCTTCCATGGAATTTTCCAGGCAAGAGTATTGGAGTGGGTTGCCATTGCCTTCTCCAGGACCCATATACTAGAGATGAGTTATGTAAAAATCTTAACAGAAAAACTATAAAGTTAATTAGATATAAGATATGAGAATGCTTATATCAGGGCCAATTTTTTAGTGGCTAACAATGTCTTAAGCAAGAACTCCAAAGCACAAGCAAATTTAAATTAAATAAATAAATAAAAACAGGAAAACTGTGAAAACTACTTTGGATATAGCAAACAGAAGTTTGCCAAGAGATAACAAATAGGTGATGAATCCCCCCAAAAAAGGAGAGAGAAAAATATAAAAAGAAATGTATGTAAAAATCTTAACAGAAAAACTATAAAGTTAATTAGATATAAGATATGAGAATGCTTATATCAGGGCCAATTTTTTAGTGGCTAACAATGTCTTAAGCAAGAACTCCAAAGCACAAGCAAATTTAAATTAAATAAATAAATAAAAACAGGAAAACTGTGAAAACTACTTTGGATATAGCAAACAGAAGTTTGCCAAGAGATAACAAATAGGTGATGAATCCCCCCAAAAAAGGAGAGAGAAAAATATAAAAAGAAATGTCGAAAGATTAACAAGCATGTGAAGAGATATTTAAATTCATAGGAGAGATGCAAATTACAACAGCAATAACTACTAATCTAACGTTTGACATTAGATTGGTTCACTTTAAAAAGGTGGCTAATGCTAAGAGTTTCCATGGATTTAGAGTGGAGAAAAATTGTAGACTGGTGCTGCAGTCTTAGAAATCAAATTTAATTTCCATTAATCTAGTTTCTGACTATATTATAGGTCAGAGGAATTTTCCAAACTATCAGTGAGATTCTGTACACAAGAATTTGGAAAAATGAAACTTCCCAGAACTTCTCAGTGTAGTTATAGAGTCTCAGCCTCCTGAGATATAGAAAATGATATACAGTGAAGACAGAGAAGGTTTGTTTTTTACTTCCCAGAAAAATTTTGCATTTCACCTAAGAAGAGAGTTATCTGTAGTCATTTATCTCTCTAATAATATATCTAATTGCATTTCTCCTCTGTGGTAAAAAGAGTTATAACTATAGACTTCAGTTACCACAAAGGATGGTTGAGTAACAAAAACTCTGCAGGGATTCAGAAGTTATTTTAGTAGGGATTTACATTTCAAAAGGGATGAACATCTGGGTTGTAAATCTGGAGAAGTTAAATCTCTCCCATTTAGAAATTTATCTACATACCAATGTGTGAAAATAAGAACCCAGGATAACCTGCTATTTTGCCAAAAAGACTATCTCAAAAGGTGACTGCTGACAGCTGCTTCTTTGCTCCAGGTAAGCAAAAAAAAAAAAAAAAAAAATTATTTGTGAGTTCTTTGCCTAAAATATTGACCTCATATGTGTAGGGTGAGATTTAGCTCTCACTGTGCTGCCCCATGCTAAATACTGAGTTGCAGGTGAAATAGAACAGAACCCTATGGTCCTTGCCCACTCCCCACCTGCATGTCCTCTGCCTGTCTTTGGTCTGTGGAAAACTTAATAAGTAATAAGTTAAATAAGAGAAATGAGAACATGTAGAAGAAAGGAAAACATTCAAGGAGATCAAATGATAATAATGTCAACATTAAGTATAGTTAAGAACCTATAGTTCCTCTTCAAGGGGTATGACAACCTACTCCAGTACTCTTGCCTGGAAAATCTCATGGACGGAGGAGTGTTGTAAACTACAGTCCATGGGGGTAGCAAAGAGTCAGACACGACTGAGCGACTTCACTTTCAAGGGGTATAAATAATATTCTGAGCTGTGTTGTAGATACTGAAACTTCCACCAGGTGGAAGACATTAACTACATAATGACCAGACTGTGCCCAAGACATAGCTGCCACAATTTCAAGAACTGGTCTTAAAGAAATGGAAACAAATTGACCCTGGAACTGAAGATCAACTGTACTGAAAACAATCAAACAATCAAGATGACACTGATCAGATCACCGATGACCAATTTCAAGATGTCTGACAGAGCTGATGGTCTATTTCTGCATGTAGGCCCCTCCATCTGTCTATAAAAGCTCTTGTCCCCTGATTGCCAGTGGGGAGAGTAGATCTTTGGACAGACTTCTGCCTTCCTCTACCTCTCCCACCAGATGATAGCATCCTCTCCACCAACCTGGCCTCTTTATTGACTTCTGGGCAACAAACAGCCAGACTTCACTTTTGGTTACACAGGGAAATCAACTGTCTATTATTTGTCATAAATAATAATCTTCTTATTCTTGTTTAGTTGCAAAGTCATGTCTGACTCTTTGCAACCCCATAGACTGTAGCCCACCAGGCTCTCTGTCCATTGGATTTCCCAGGCAAGAATACTAGAGTGATTACCATTTCCTTCTCCAGGGAAGATTCCTGACCCATGGATCTAACTGCAATGCAAGAGAATTTTTTTTTACTGCTGAGCCACCAGGGAAGCCCAAACATTAATCTCCTCTGTTTCAAAAACTTTATGTGTGCTTTCAAAATAACATTAATAAATAGAGATATTAAAAAGCTAAAAATGAATGCACATCATAGTATTGTTTGTGTTAAAGTTGGAGGTGTTAAGCTCATATAAAAAATAGTTATCTTACAAGTAAAATGGGTTTATTTGGAAATAGAAGGAACCTGCAGTTTGGGATAAGCAAGCTCTGGTGAAACATATACAAGTCTAGAGAACAAAGGTGGGGGGAGCTTGCTTTTATTAAGTCTATCAGTCCTGAGTGTTCTTTGGAAGGACTGATGCTAAAGCTGAATACTTTGGCCACTTCATGTAAAGAGGTGACTCACTGGAAAAGACTCTGATGCTTGGAAAGACTGAAGGCAGGAGGAGAAGTGGACAACAGAGGATGAGATGGCTGGATGGCATCACTGACTCGATGGACATGAGTTTGAGTGAGCTCCAGGAGTTGGTGATGGACAGGGAGGCCTGGCGTGCTGCAATTCATGGGGTCACAAAGAGTCGGACACGACTGTGCAACTGAACTGAGCTGACTAAGAAAAACTGGGGAGGATCGTTTTGAACAAAAGTTCACTGGGGGAGAATAAGAGTTTGAGGTTGTGAAGGTTTCTCATTGACTGTAGGTCATAGCTAAAAGAACAGAATCAAATTCCCAAGTGATCAATGTACTCCCTCAGGCCAGAAGAAAAGCAATATTCTTATCTTCCTTCTATTTGCAGGCTGCAAAAGCAGTATGTACTTGAGTGGTATTGCTTCAGGGCTATTTGACTCCATTTTAAAATGTAGTTTTCCTTTATTTATTTTCAAAGAGGTCATCAAGTTGTCCAAACATAATATGAATTGTACTAGTACATGAATTAGGAGCCATCTCTGATGTTTGAATGCTGACAGATTCTGTCCTTAACCAAATTCTACTCATGCTCCTCTGAATTCCTTTCTAACAAGGCTTCAACTTTGGACTTCTGTGTTCATCTCTGTGTTGTTCAATTTTTAGCAAGAATAATGCTAAGTCAGTTTAGCTAGAATCCCTCCTTTTCCATATCTGATCACCATCAATATCGAACTAAGTTCTTTATCCTGCCCCATCTCCAAGTTGTAGTCTGCTTTTAGCAGTCTATAGTCAGTTTAACCACAACACCATTTTACTCCTGACTGTTCTTCTTAGTAATTTTCCATCCACTTCACCCTCACTCATAAACTCTTGACTATAAATTTCCAAATTCCTGGTATTTGGAGTCAAGTAAAAATCTTTCTCCCCCACTATAAGATCCAGTGCAGAGTTCCCTATACCTATGACAATAACCTACCTTGAATAAAGTCTGCCTTACCATCTTTAACAATTAACATGAATATATTTTTTTAAATCAATGCTGTGAAATATGGTTTGCAAAATGAAGTAATGGACATCAAATTGCATATGGACATAAAACTGAGAGGAGAAAAAACTTTAAAAAATGTAATTGTGTCACAATTCCATTATAGCTGAATTCAGATTCTAGAGTGTTCACCATAACCTCAAGGAAACTCGTGCTCCCTGAAATAAAAACTATGACAAATCTAGACAGTATATTAAAAAGCAGAGACATTACTTTGCTGACAAAGGTCCATACAGTCAAAGCTATGGTTTTTCTAGTAGTCATGTATGGATGTTAGAGTTGGACCATAAAGAAGGCTGAGCACCAAAGAACTGATGCTTTCAAACTGTATTGTTGGAGAAGACACTTGAGAGTCCTTTGGACTGTGAGGAGATTCAACCAGTCAATCTGAAAGGAAATCAACCCTGAATATTCATTGGAAGGACTGATGGCGTAGCTGAAACTCCAATACTTTGCCTACCTGATGTGAAGAACTGACTCATTAAAAAAGACTCTGATGCTTGGAAAGATTGAAGGCAGGAGGATAAGGGGATGGCAGATGATGAGACGGTTGGATGGCATTAATAACTCAATGGAGATGAGTTTGAGCAAGCTCCAGGAGATGCTGAAGGCAGGGAAGCCAGGTGTGCTACAGTCCATGGGGTCACAAAGAGTCGGACATGACTTATTGACTGAACAACAACAAATACAGAGAATAACTACACACATTTGAATAAAACATACACAATCAAAAGTGTAGCTATAGCTATCAAATACATTAGAATCACTGCTGCCTAGGGTAGTAGATGGGACAGGATGGGAACAGGAAATAGAGAAAATCAAGTATATATTAAATAAAAGGATAAACTGGTATGTCAAGTATTATTTGACATGAAGTGAGAAATATTAATGCATCTTTCTGCTCTTGATGAAAAAAGTGAAAATATGTCTTTCTGAAATATTTAATATACTTGAATCGGTTAATCACAATCATATGTATTAAAATTACATTTTATTTTTAGATTATCATAATTGTATAAATTTATATCCATGTTAAAACTGAAGACTTTCAAAGATAGGATGACATTTATGGAGATGACAATGAAATGTTGTCATTATCATACTTTCCAATTCCTTACTGTTAATTGAATAATCTAGAAACAGTCATTAACATTTTATCTAAACCTATGATTATTTATTAATGCTAAACCTGCTAAAAAAAATAAGAAAACATCTTCAATATGGTCTTCCTAAACTCTGCATCACCAAATTAATATTTAATTAATCATAGTTTTGGCTCTCTCAGAAAAGACACTTTAAACCAATCAATCAGAAATCACCTGGTCAGCAGAGGTGAGGTAATCAGCTTGATAGACCTCCTGTTGCTGCTGCTGCTGCTGCTAAGTCACTTCAGTTGTGTCCGACCCCATAGAAGGCAGCCCACCAGGCTCCCCTGTCCTTGGGATTCTCCAGGCAAGAACACTGGAGTGGGTTGCCATTTCCTTCTCCAATGCATGAAAGTGAAAAGTGAAGTCGCTTAGTTGTGTCCGACTGGTAGTGACCCCATGGACTGTAGCCCACCAAGGCTCCTCCTTCCATGGGATTGCCCAGGCAAGAATACTGGAGTGGGATGCCATTGCCTTCTCCAGATAGACCTCCTACCATCCCCTAAAGGAAAGTAACCATGAAATAACCAACACATTTTGCCTAATATAATTTCCTTCTGCTTGCTCCCTCTGGCTATAAAAATCTCATTTTGTACAGCTCCTCAGAGCTGCTTTCTGTATACCTCATTGGATGATGCTGGATTTGAATCGATTTTTGCTCTAATAAATTCTTAAAATTTTTAATATGTCTCAGATAATCATTTAACAGTTAAGGAGTTAAAAGAGGAAACCAAAGGAAATGGCCACACCGTGGAGTAGCAATGCTGCTGCTGCTACTGCTAAGTTGCATCAGTTCTGTCTGACTCTGTGCAGTTCCATAGATGGCAGCCCACCAGGCTCCCCTGTTCATGAGATTCTCCAGGCATAAGAACACTGGAGTGGGTTGTCATTTCCTAGAAAAGTAATGAGCAGCCAGATACAGGTATGAGTTGGGCCCCTTAAGCTCTCTGCTTTCTCCCTGCCTCTGAGGGTAAAAGATCAGTCCCTCTTGGTCCCAGCTCCACAGTTTTTACATTGTAAACTTTCAGACATTTTTTCCCCCCAGATGGAGTCTGGAAACCACTGGAGTCAGACTAAGTCTCAGTTAGAAACAGACTTGGTTCAGGGATGGACTAAGTCCCACTTAAACTGGACTAAGTCCAATGTGAGGTGATGGGTGAATACAATTTTAAGACTGAACAAGCAGGTTAGTCCTACCAAAGATAATCTTGAATTACAGTAGACGCATTGAGAATTTTTAATTTAGGCCTATCCATTTAGGATATGCCCTAAGGAAAAAGTGGTCTTAATTGATAACTCACCATAAAAAGTAGAGAAAAAATTATTCTCCCTCCCTATGGCTTCTGGTGACCAGAAGACCCATTAGGACATTCCACTCTCTCTTGCATTCAGAATCCTGGCAAAACTGGTAGAAGTGAGAATATTCTCTAAAGTTAGCTCTCTCTGATTTCTTTCTATGGTGTCTGGTCAAGACAGGAAGTTAAAATGTCACTTTGTCCCTTCCTTTCTAAATTCGATTTGGCAGAGGGAAAAAAAAAAAAAAAAAAAAAACAGAATTAGATCCTTGAATTGTGACTTGAGAATTTCCCTTTGGGTACCCACTGGTCATTAATCTTTCTTCTCTCCAGATATTGTTCTTATCTTTTTGCTTGTCTCATTTTGTGCCCTGAGAACTTTCTTGGCAACCTTAAAGTTGAGGGCTTGAAAAATACAGCCAGGTAGAAATGTGAGGTAAACGTCATTTGCTGCTAGTGTTTTACTATTGCCAGCTCTCAGGAGAACTAAGTCTTTCTTTTGAGGGGCTATTTTTGGGATGGCTCTGAATTGTGTGGGAGCAGTAATTTTCATAGCCTTTTGAGGGATGACATTGACATTCATGGGCTTTCCTGATAGCTCAGATGTAAAGAATCTGCCTGCAATGCAGGATATACCAATTTGATTTCCGGGTTGGGAAGATCCCCTGGAGAAGGGATAGGCTACCCACTCCAGTACTCTTGAGCTTCCCTGTGGCTCAGATGGTAAAGAATCTGCCTGTAATGTGGGAGACTTGGGTTCAATCCTTCGGTTGGGAAGATCCCATGGAAAAGGGAAAGTCTACCCACTCCAGTATTCTGGGCTGCAGAATTCCATGGACTGTATAGTCTTTGGGTTTCAAAGAGTTGGACACCACTGAGCAATTTTCAGTTTCCTGCATTCATGAGGTAGTTCAACACTGCTAGGAATATTTACTGCTTGCTTGGGCTGAAAACTGGCAGTATGCAAAACTAAAAACTTTACTTGTATTTAAAAAATAAGTTAAGTAGCTCTATGATTGTCACCCTGCTTATTTAATTTATATTCAGAGTACATCATGAGAAATGCTGGACTGGAAGAAGCAAAAGTTGGAATCAAGATTGCTGGGAGAAAAATTAATAACCTCAGATATGCAGATGACACCACCCTTATGACAGAAAGTGAGAGGACCTAAAAAGCCTCTTGATGAAAGTGAAAAGGGAGAGTGAAAAAGTTGGCTTAAAGCTCAACATTCAGAAAACAAAGATCATGGCATCTGGTCCCATCATTTCATGGCAAATAGATGGGGAAACAGTGGAAGTGGTGTCAGATTTTATTTTGGGGGGCTCCAAATTGAGAAATCTGTATGCAGGTCAGGAAGCAACAGTTAGAACTGGACACGGAACAACAGACTGGTTCCAAATAGGAAAAGGAGTACATCAAGACGGTATATTGTCACCCTGCTCATTTAATTTCTATGCAGAGTACATCATGAGAAACACTGGGCTGAAAGAAACATAAGCTGGAATCAAGATTGTCAGGAGAAATATCAATAAACTCAGATATGCACATGACACTACCCTATGGCAGAAAGTGAAGAGGAACTGAAAAGCCTGGATGAAAGTGAAAGTGGAGAGTGAAAAAGTTGGTTTAAAGCTCAATATTCAGAAAACGAAGATCATAGCATCTGGTCCCATCACTTTATGGGAAATAGATGGAGGAACAGTGGAAGCAGTGTCAGACTTTATTTTGGGGGGCTCCAAAATCACTACAGATGATGAGTATAGTCATGAGATTAAAAGTCGCTTACTCTTTGGAAGGAAAGCTATGATCAACCTAGATAGCATATTCAAAAGCAGAGACATTACTTTGCTGACTAAGGTCCGTTTAGTCAAGGCTCTGGTTTTTCCAGTGGTCATGTATGGATGTGAGAGTTGGACTGTGAAGAAGGCTGAGCGCCAAAGAATTGATGCTTTTGAACTGTGGTGTCGGAGAAGACTCTTGAGAGTCCCTTGGACTGCGAGGAGATCCAACCAGTCCATTCTGAAGGAGATTAGCCCTGGGATTTCTTTGGAAGGAATGATGTTAAATCTGAACCTCAGTACTTTGGCCACCTCATGTGAAGAGTTGACTCATTGGAAAAGATTCTGATGCTGGGAGGGATTTGGGGCAGGAGGAAAAGCCAACGATGGAGGATGAGATGGCTGGATGGCATCACCGACTCCATGGACATGAGTTTGCGTGAACTCCAGAAAATGGTGATGGAGAGGGAGGCCTGGCAGGCTGCAATACATGGGGTTGCAAAGAGTCGGACAGGACTGAGTGACTGAACTGAACTGATGATGAGAAGTTGGCAAAGCTGAAGTGGATAATTCAGGGTCATAGAGAAACATTGTTTCAGCCCTTCTCTCCTAAGATAAAATCAAAGTATGTATCCAAAAAGGAAATAAAAAAAAGAAAAACTTTTTTCCTGAAAACTTGTGGAAGCATTTACTAAAATATTCCAAAGATACAGAACTCTAAATCTAAAACATAGTAATATTTTAAATTTCATCATATTTGAAGATTTTCTGCCTTATATAAAGAAACAGACTAAGGATAATGTACGTGAACCTCTATGGTTCATGTTGCAGCCAATTCTTCAAAGAATTAAAAACAGTTACTTTTATTTTACAAATTGAGTCTTTACAAGAATTGAAATGTGGCTCCAGAAACAATTAAAAAGCCACCTACCATTTTTACAAATTCCAAATCCTCCCCTGCTGCTGCTGTCAAGTTGCTTCAGTGGTGTCCGACTCTGTGCAACCTCATAGATGGCAGTCTCCTCTGTCCGTGGGATTCTCCAGGCAAGAACACGGGAGTGGGTTGCCATTTCCTTCTCCTGGCATGAAAGTAAAAAGTGAATGTGAAGTCGCTCAGTCCTGGCCAACTCTTTGAGACCCCATGGACTTCAGTCTATCAATTTTTGTGTCCATGGGATTTTTCTAGGCAAGAGTACTGGAGTGGGTTGCCACTGCCTTCTCCAAAAGGCTTACAGATACTATAAAATATCTGGGCTTAGGGGAAAAAAGGTAAAGCTTGTTTAAACTTGCACTTTTTCTCTGTGCCTGTAATTTTTCTTATAAAAAAAGTTAATGAATAGAAACCTAAATTAGTCAAGAGATCAGAAAAGGAGTTCTCTTCCCATGAAGACAGTAGAGTTCAACAGGGAAAAGACTCCTTTCCTGGCAAGAAATCAGCCAATTAAAAGCTATTGGCCTCTGTTTATTATAGTCCTCCCAACTTCCTTTTCAGCTATAAAAGTGTTCATCTTTCTTGCTATTCAGAAATTTCCTTGCCATGCTAACAGATTCCAAATTACTATTCTCTATTAATCTTGAATCCATCTTGATTGGAGAAATATCTGGCAGTCTATTTGTTTTAGGTCTACACATTCTACCTGGTAGTCTCTAGAAACCAAGGCAATTCTTATCAAAAGGAAACAAGTAAAAAAAAAAAAAAACAGTTTGTTTTGAAAACAAGAACTATGAAAGATCTTAAAAGTTTGCTTCACATATGTAAGTAAAAAGCTCTAGCCATGTGAACAGGTAAACTTTTTCCTGCTGCCAGAAACAAGCTGGATGCAACTTTTCTCATAAAAACTAGTGAGTTTTGCATTATCATACTCATCTCCAAGACAGGATACGTAAGAGATGAGTCTGATCCCTGAGAAGGGAAGATCTCCAGGGGGAGAGCAGGGCAACCTACTTCAGTATTCTTACCTGGAGAATCCCATAGAAAGAAGAGCCTGGTGGGCTATAGGCCATAGGGTCATAAAGAGTAGGACAGGATGAAGTGAGTTAGCATGCAACAAGCACTTGATCTCTTGGCTAAAATCTTAAAAGCTATATGTCTTGTTTCTGTCTATATGTATATCTATGTATGTATGTTACAGATGTGTGACATTTCTCTACTTCTGGATGGAATTACTCAAGTTCATTTTGTTAGATAGTTAGAATAGGAAAAAGGAGTCCAAAATAGCAGTGGTTAAAAGACAAAGAGAGGAAAAAGCCTGTGAAAATAGAACAAGGAAGATCCGAGGACCAGAGTGAGAACCTCAGGTGAAGTAAACAGCCCTCGTGGCTAGTCTAATTTACCTAGGATTGGCTCAGAGGGAGGAGAAAAATCATATAAAAACAAGAGCCAAAACTGAGCCTCTCTCTCCTTTTTTCTGCACTTCTTTTGGTGTAACACTGGTCCACAGTTTAAACTGAGGAGTAACTGAGCTGCAGCATGGGTCGGCCATTTAAAC
The DNA here is from genome assembly GCA_006408675.1 of Madoqua kirkii. Lineage (NCBI taxonomy): Eukaryota > Metazoa > Chordata > Mammalia > Artiodactyla > Bovidae > Madoqua > Madoqua kirkii. The sequence goes on from SJYC01069306.1 coordinate 10,717, forward strand.
TGAGCTGTAACCAAGCTATAACACTGGTCTGTCTGTCGCTTCAAATTTTTGCTGTGGTGAGACAGAACTCAGGAAATTACACACTCCCCTGACAATTTGTTCATGAGCTCTATTTAAATAGCTTAAAGATAAACAAATCAAGTCTATTCTCAGAAATATGGAAACTAAACCAAATGTTTTTTTTCAATTTCCCCTAATCTAGTATGTTGCTGCTGCTAAGCCACTTCAGTCGTGTTCGACCCTATGTGATCCCATAGACAGCAGCCCATCAGGCTCCCCCGTCCCTGAGATTCTCCAGGCAAGAACACTGGAGTGGGTTGCCATTTCCTTCTCCAATTATGAAAGTGAAAAGTGAAAGTGAAGTCGCTCAGTTGTGTCTGACCCTTAGTGGCCCCATGGACTACAGCTTACCAGGCTCCTCCATCCATGGGATTTTCCAGGCAAGAGTACTGGAGTCGGGTGCCATTGCCTTCTCCACTGATCTAGCATGACATTTGGTAAATAAAAGGTAGCTTAAGTTTATTGTTTTAATTAAAACAGATATGCCTTAAGAGCTATCAGTATTAAATCTAATTCAGGGAAAGAACTTTAATTCTAAGTTTGAAAAAGTCAGAAAACTCATGTTAGCTCTGTTATAAGATTTGTCAACATAAATATAACTTAAGATGACAGTTATCTGTTTAATGCCATCATGTCATAAAATAATTTTATAAAGGGAAAGTAAAGTCTTTATATTTACCACATACCTATTACTTCTGGTGATTTTGTTTTTTAACATTGCTTCATATATTGCTGTTTATATTTTGCCTGAAAACATTTTAAATGTCTTATATAGTATTTGTCTGCTGGCAAAAAATTCTCTCCACTATTGTTTGTCTGATTTTATTTTGGCTTTATTACTGCAAAAATTTTCCTAGGGGTAGAATTTTAAGTTTTTAGGTTCTTCCCTTCCCCTGACTTATTTCATCAGCTTATAAAATAAGTTGTTAAATATATCATTCCATTGTGTTCTGGCTAACACTATTTTTGATGAGGCCTTTATGTTATTTCTTTAAATACTTGAACATAGAAACTTATGATAATCTTTTAAAATTATTCACTATTGATTTGAACATCACTGTCTTTTGAAGATGTATTTCTATTGACTAATATTTCTCTTAGGGTTAACATTATCTTGATTTCAGTATGTATCTAATAATGGTATTGGATATAGACATTGCAAAATTTTGAGTTTCTGATTATGTTGGCTTACTATAAGAAGTTTTAAAATATACTTGCTGCTGCTGCCGCTAAGTTGCTTCAGTCGTGTCCAACTCTGTGTGACCCCATAGACGGTAGCCCACCAGGCTCTGCCGTCCCTGGGATACTTAGGCAGGCAATTAAGCTATCTGAAGACTAGAGTGCTACATTTATGGTATTTTATATCTGTGGGTGCAAATCAATATTAACCTTTATGCTAGGGCCAGTTTAGCTCTTCTACTATTGGGCTGATCCTTCTGGAGGTCATGCCTAAATGTCAAGGAGTATCTTTATTCTTGTCTTTGAAACTTTTGTGACTGAGAGGGTAACAGGCAAGAAGGCCGGGGCGGGGGCGGGGGGGGGTCTCCAAATGGAAGAATTAGGCTGCAAGTGTCAGAAATTTTTATCTCTCTTAAGTGGCAGGAGGAAATAAACTAGCTATATTTTTTCCTTCTCTATACAAATTTAAAAAGAGGTTTCTCTTAAAATATTGTGTTGCCATAATAACACCTGGTTTCACCTGAAGTTAACTATTCTCAAACTTTGAGTTAACCAACACATTTTTCTTATGGAAATGTTTGCCTTAAGCTATGTTACTGTACTATGCATTTACCCCAAACTCTGTCTTCATGTTGGTTCTGCCTAGTGGTTCAGAACCTACCTGAGAAACCAGTATGTTATACTCAGATATTGTTCCCCTAATCTATGTAAACTAAACTATTTTTATGGTAATCTGCCCTTTTACAAAATTCAAGTCATTAGTTTTATAGCCCGGGATGAATCATCTGGTGCCAAGATTATCCCAAAATACATCTTATAGATGAGGGGCCCAGTGCCATTCTGAGTTTTAAGACATTCCTTTCTTTCATTAACAGACTGCTAGTGACTATATAACATCCAGCTGAAGACTAGCAGAGGGGTACTCTTTCTGCCCCCTTCTGATGCCTATGTCAGAAGCTTTCTCTGTCTCCTTTATACCTTAATAAAACTTTATTACACAAAAGCTCTGAGTGATCAAGCCTCATCTCTGACCCTGGATTGAATTCTTCTCCTCCGGAGGCCAAGAATCCCGGCATCTTTTCATTTAGCAACAATCTTTCATGACATTTTAGAACTGTTTAGCATATAGTTCCTCTGTATATCTTTACAGATCTCAAGGAGTTTCAATTTAATGTTTAGTTCCAGCAGAGGCAAGCAACTACATATGTGATTTAGAGAGCTCTGTATTTTTATTCACTGCTTTTTCTATTATACTACTCCATGAATTTCAGCTGCTTTAGCCTTTCCAATATTCAAACTCTCTCCAAAACTCAGTGCTCTACTTGGCTGTCTCTGACTCTGATGCAGTTGATAAAGCACTTCCAGGCAGACAGCAGTATAACCATCAGGGCACCTTGTTTGTTTCTCATTTTTATGGAATCAGAATCCTATGCTATGTATTTTTTGGAAACAATTGAAACCAGAATATTACATTTATCTCCAATATTATAGAATAATAAAATATTTTCTGATATTACAGGTTAAGAATACTGAAGAAATCTCTAGATGTAGTACTCAAACAGGGTGAAAGAAAATATTTATATATTGCAAGAATAATGAACATAGATAATTAGTGATACTTACCGATGATATAGTCTATAGATAATGAAATAAAGCAAGGAAAATGAATCAGTACCATCAAGATAAAAAGGGAGAAAATATTGTCATTATTTATAGGTGATGCAATACTCTACTTAGAGAAGCTAATGAATGAACAAATAAATTACATACATAATGTGGCACATATATGGGATACAAGGTCAGCCTACAGAAGTGAAGTGAAGTGAAGTCGCTCAGTCGTGTCTGACTCTTTGTGACCCCATGGACTATAGCCCACAAGCCTCCTCTGTCCACGGAATTTTCCAGGCAAGAGTACTGGAGTCAACAGTAATTATCTTCCTATGTGATAGACAAGTAGAAAATTTAGGAAAAAATAATATACAATAAATACTTGACATAAATACTCTTTTCTAAAATCTTTTTAAGCAATAATGTAAAACAACTCTATATTAAAACATTTACTTCTGATAAATACATTTGCTCATGAACAACATTTTTAGCATATTTAGTTAGAACAGTTTACAAATTTTCAAAGATATTTGCTATTAATAATTTTAAAGATGTATATGTGTTTAGAAGTGAGATTTTATTATTTTTTATGGATAAATGTTTAAAGGTGATGAACAGATATTTTTATGATGCAAAGAGAAGCTAGTAAAAATGTTGAAAAATACAAAGTACCTATATAATAGAAAGAACTTGCATTTTTCAAGTTTTAAGCATTGAGTTTAGTCTACAGGACTGGCAGTTTAGCAGGAAATACAGAGTATATTTTGAAGTGAAACTGACACAAACAGACTGTTTCTGGATCATTGTTTTAACACAGTGACCAAGAACAGTTTGTGTTTGTGGCAGAGACCCAGATATGAAATAAGCTAAAATAGAATTTGGTGGAATTAAACAACTTAGAAACAAACATGTTCTTGTTGGAAGAGTTGTGACTCTTGGAAAAATACCAGTTTCCAAACTTGGGACAGTTTTGTTTTTTTTTTTTAATGCATCCTTTCCTTTCTTTCTGTGCCAGCATACAACCAACCACCTGTTCTTCCTACTTCCTGAGGAATATTATAATAAAATATAACATCTGGGTGATTTAACTAGATATAAGGTTGCTCATTATACTTCTGAGATTGAGATAGTTTTCTACAAAAAGATGGGTTTTCTGTACAACTACATAAGCTTGGTTAACTTGGAGTTCAGTGGAAGAAAATGCACTTCAAATTTAGAAATTTATCTTTATTCATAGATCTGCTGTCTCTTTATTGAAGCCATTTAAAATTAAAT
>SJYC01069314.1:0-19244 GCA_006408675.1 Madoqua kirkii
TGCAAATATGAATATTGCCAACTAAAATAATAATTTTTAAAATATTCCCTTTGAAATGTTCATTTCATTAGCATGCACAGTCTTCTAAAAATCCAGCATTTACCATTGTTATTTGGAGGAAATGTAGTGAGATATATATATATATATGAGGAGAGCATAAGAACCCACTCCAGTATCTTGCCTGGAGAAACCAATGGACAGAGGAGCCTGGAGAGTTACAGTCCATAGGACCGCAAAGAGTTGGACATTACTGAGATACGTAGTAAATGCTTGATTTAATGCTGCACTTCATCATATGAGACATAAGGGGAAAGTTCTCAGATTTGGAGGCATTTTCAAGTAGAAGTAAAATATCCATAATATAATTTTCTTTTGTATTTGTGAAGTTTCAATGGTCAGTAAATATTGTGATTTAAATCCTGAAAATAATTGTATAAGTTCTTTGCTCTAAATTTTATTTTAAGAATAAAAATTTTCAAAGAAAATTAGTTGCAAAACCTCTTCAGACAGCACAATAATATAGTCATAGTGCTAGAAAGAAATTTAAATGTTAATCACTCACAAAACATGGAGTTTACCTAGTTTGTTCAACCTTACATCTTTAATGTCAAAAATACTGCCTCAGATACATGAAGTGCCAAATAAATATCAGTGAATTCTAATTTACTTGAAAAGTGGCACTCAAATGTATGTTTGATTAATACCATTTGATACATCTTCCTTTAAAAATCATCTTATTGCTAAACCATTTTAGATGATTTCTCCCTATCTTAGCCATTTTAAGTAAATTTGAAAAGTACTATTATGACCCCCAAAGATACAACACATAGCTAAATTGATAACATCTCATAGGATTTTAAATCTATTGAACAAATATAGAAAAAAGCCAATTTAAAAAATGGTGATAAGACATCTAGGAAGGAAAATTAATCAGAGGGAGCAAGTTCTGGGGACAAGAGATTCCATGGCAGGCTTTTTGGAAGGTGAGACAAAATTTTACAAAAGTAGGGGAGCACTGAATAAGTGCCTAAATAGAATAGGCTGACCCATCATGATATCTTAGCAAGGAGCATTCTAAGCAAAGAGACAGAAAAATATCAAACTCTCAGGCACAAGCATGCTTGGTGGTCGGAGATCAATCAGAACATTTCTGTGGCTGGACTTGCACGAAAAGGGCAAATACAAGTTGACAGCTGGCTAAAGCCTAAACTGTTAACGCAAGCTACTAATTTTGGAATTTTGAAAGAACAGGCAATTTAATATACTCAAGTCTCTAAAAGAGAGAACACCTATTTGTTTCTCAAGGTGTCAAGTCTTAGGTCCAGATGAACACAGATGTACATGAAAAACTTTTAAGTGACAGATTTGTAGTAATGATCAAGATTGCAGACTGAAATCCCAGCTATATCAACTGGTATATGGGTGACCTTGAGATGTGACTTGATCTTCTGGTGCTTTAGTTTTCCTCAGTCCCAAAATGGGAGTGATGATTGTGACTTACATGTTGGAGCATTAAAAGAAATGTGCACACATGCACTCAACACTATGTCTGGCAAAGAAATGTTCTGAAAATACTTGAGGTTTAGTATTATTTTAGAATTGTAAAGAAGCAGTAATAGAGTAGTAGTTCTAGTAGCATATGGTTACAGAATTATAATGGGTGGTTGGAGAGTCATAAAAATGATAAAGATGTAAGTCATTTATGCAAATACTCTCTCAATATTCAGAAAAGAACAAAAACTAAAAAAATATGAATCCATTATTACTACACCCAGAAAACGTATATTGATGACACAGTGGGCTTTTTATGAAGGTTGTGATTCTAGGCAATTGCAAGGACTGAGCAAGAAGCTGTCTAAATAAACCATGTCATGGAGTTATGAGCTTTCCCGAAGGCTCAGATGGCAAAGAATCTGCCTGCAATGCGGGAGACCAGGTTCAACCCCTGGATTGGGAAGATCTCTTGGAAAGGGAATGGCAATCCAACTCCAGTGTTCTTGTCTGGAGAATTCTATGTACAGGGGAGCCTGGCGGGCTATAGTGCACAACTGGAGCTTTCCCTTCTTACTTCACTTCATGGAGTTATGAAAATAAAAGTTCTGAGAGATGCTACAAGAATCACACATCTTAATTTTGCTGAAGTATTAACAATCTCTGTGAATGTTATCTTTAGGAATGAACAACATCAGTCTTTGAGTAGACTGATGGTGATAGCGTTGTTTTATTCTGGGTTATCCAGGAGGCAATCTGAGACAGGGCTTCACTGCAGGTGATTTCCCAGTGAGTGTTTAGGGGGAACAAGATTCTAAGGAGTGAGGCTCCACAAGGGTTAGTAGAACTGTGGTAGAGTTGCAGTTGAGGCTGCAGCCTACTTCTGCAGGGAGCTCTCAAGCTACAATGGTCATTCATAATTAATCTAAATTGAGACAAGGGGGGGGTCAAAATCTTTTAAATCCCACATCAACCAGTCATGGATATGGGCTGCTCAGGAGGAAAGGTTGTAACCTTAGGACAGGCAGCTCTTTTGGGTGAAGTCCTAGAGAGGGATTCAGCTCGGTCTGTAGCTGATACTCCTGGAAGCTGAGAGGATAGGGGTTGGTAAGTGTCTAGGTCTTAAAGGGATAATCAAAGAGACCATCTCTCTATATCACTATTTTGGCATCCAAGATTCTGTCCTGACCTTTTTCCAACACCTTATTTGTAAAACATTCTGATGCAAACTCAGAGGATCAATTAATTAATTAATCCAGTACACACTGGATAATATTACAAAAAACTGCTGAAACTGGTAATATAACAATAAATGTGAATGAAAAATGTAATACTTAGATTGTAAAACTAAATTACAAAAATGAGAGAGCTTAATGACTCAACGCATAACAAAACAATCTCCTGTAAAACTACAGGATACCAAAAGACTGGACCATAAATTTGCACTGCATTATAGCAATACAGCATCCATATTAAGGAATGCTCCCCTGCTTGTATACCTTGCCTGAGTTAGGGCACATGGAATATCTGATGCAGGTTGGAAGAAACTGAATCTGAAATTAGAAGTCACTCTAGAGCCTGCATTTTTAATAACTACCAAACCATAAGGCCTCCTTAGGGCGAACAGTCCAACTTTGTAAAATTTGTAGATATAAAGTTGATCAAATTTCCTCTGGAACAGTTTGGGAGCTTTCCTTAAAATTTCTGTTTGCATTCTACCATATTCTTATTTCTTATTTTGATGAGAAAATATCAGTACTTTAAGCATATCATACACATACTCACCATGTGCTCAGTCATATCCAACACTTTGAGACCTCATGGACTGTAGCCCACCAGGCTCATCTGTCCACGACATTTTCCATGCAAGAATACTAGAGTGGGTTGCCATTTCCTACTCCAGAGGACCTTCCTAATCCAGAGATCAAACCCACATCTCCTGAGTCTCCTACGTTGACAGACAGATTCATTACCACCGCACTACATGGGAAGCCCTTTAAACATATTGATTTTATTAATTTTATTTTATATTATAATCCTTACTGTGCTAGCAATATATACTATAAAGAATATGTTACTTTATTTTATTATTATTATTTTTTATTATTATATTTATTATTATTTTGCCTTGGAGGTGAGTATATATGGTTATGATTATTCTAAGTATAGACTATACATACACATTATTAATCATTTTAATATGAAAATTATGTTACTAATAAAGAAAAATACAAACAAAGAAAACGAAGAACACATAATTTCCCATTACCCCAGGGTGTAGAGATTTTGAAAAATATTGTTGACATTTTGAAATATGTATTTGGGTGCAGGTATCACAATTATGCAGTATATAGATTCTTTAATCTGCTTTTTTTTTTTTCGTTTCCATGCTTTGAACCTCTTCTTATTCACTAAACATTTGTTAACAGCCTTATCTTAATGACTGAAGAGTACTCTATGAATTTACCATCATATATTCAATAATGGATGTACCAGTTATTCTTCTGATTATTTAATTTGCTTCAATTTTTATTTCTACTATAATCCTTTAAGAAACAGGATTAAACTTAAAGATTTTTGTTCATCTCTGCATCTCTACCAGCATTTTAATTCACTCTCACCAAATTGAACTCCACTTAAACTATGAGTAAAACAGCAATACCTAAGACTAAACAGTAAACATTCACTGAATTCTGTAGTTGGTTGTGTGTGAAGCCTCCAAGATTTTCCTTCTAGGACTTCAAGACTTATCCTCCAGTTCCTGAGAATGTTGATAATAATACCTCCATGCTATCAATCTGTTCTGAGAATTGCTGGTGCTGAAGACACTCCTTGCCCAACATCGTATCCATGTCCGAGGAGCAGCTAATCCATGATGACTAGCTGATGTTGATGTATAAAATAACAACCCCTACAAGTGTGGTAGGCTGAGGACTTTGTCTGACTAAAACTCCTTCTTTCAGCCTTTGTTAGGTGTTCCTCCTAGCAGTATTGTCCTTCCTAATAGACATCCTGCATGCTAATCTCTATCTCAGAGTTGTGTTCACTTTCCATCAAGGACCTACCATGTGCATACACGGTATTGTGCTTCATAGTCATTGTCTCATTTAATCTACTAAGTTATAGACAAGTGTGATAAGTGAGAAAGTGGTACAATTATTATTTTCACTTTGCTGCTGCTGCTAAGTCACTTAAGTCGTGTCCGACTCTGTGCGACCCTATAGACAGCAGCCCACCAGGCTCCCCTGTCCCTGGGATTACAAGTAGAATAGTCCCCAGCTATTTAAACATCTTCTCCTAGGACAAGCCATACAGCTAGTGAAGCCCTGGGTTTAAAACTAGAAATCTGGCCCCTAAACCTATGTACTGCACTACCCACTGAACAATTAACTGATAACCCTAGTACCTTAGGAATGGTAAATGACATTTCTACTCCATTGTCTTCCAGGCTAATTTAGAACTTTTATCACTTTCACATTGTCTCATTTTGATTTACATTTAACTCTTTATATACTTGTAAATAACTCTCACTAAATAGTAAGTTCCATAAGAATAGTTACTAACATCACACAATATATATTTTGCTTGATGAGTAAACTGCACTTGAACAAATGAATTGGTGACTTTGCTCATATTCATTAGAATTATTCATGCTAAATCAGGTCTACAATCTGATCTAGACAGACCTATATCTGATTTGGTCACCAAGGTAAAGGTTGTTCAAAAATCATTCTTTCCTTGATCTCAACTCAGACAAAATATATAGTTATTCTATGACTGAAGAAAAGAATAGGTTTTAATTTGCTGCTAAGTTTTGTATTATTATTCCCCTCCTTCCTGAACTTCCCATTCTCTAGTTTCAATGAGTCTTTTATAAGAATTGTGTACATATTATCATTTTTCATTTATATACTTTGATCATATCTACTTTTAGCTGCTGTCTTTCAGAAAAACAACAATGAATTCCACCCATTGAGAAGTTACCAGGCACTATATTAACTAATGAGAAATTCAAGATTTTAAAAATTATATCCTTACTATACAATACCTTATACTTTTTATTTTTCATTCAAATGATCATAACAGATTTTAGAAAGTGATACCCCACATATTGTTTTTGACTTACCACCATATTTTGTTTTTGACATACTTAGAATATAATTGCTATCTTTTTCAATAGTTTATTCTGGAAATATTATTTTATAGCAAATACAGTAAGTTGGTCTCAATAATCTGACAATAAACTAATTTTCTGATAAGATAAAGATAATATTAAATGTTTCCAAATGATTAACTGCTGATCAAAATTTGTAATGACTATTTAATTAAGGTTTATACATGTAAAAAATAATCATCATTTAATTATCAAGTATAATTTGACTGTTAACAAAATTACATATTTAAGAGAATTTAAGGGACTTCTCTGGCTGTCTACTAGTTAAAATTCCATGTTTCTAGTGAAAGGACTACAGGTTTGATCCCTAATCAGGGAATTAAGATCCCACATGCTATGCAGTAAAGCAAAAAAATGAAATTTAAGAAAAAGAGAGAGAGAATTTGATGGTGAGTTTGAGGTGGCAGAATTTGAAACAGAAACAAAGAGGAGACAAAGAATCAAAAGGAAAGCAATAAACTAGCACCAGAAGAGGTCTTTAGAACTGGCCTTGCTGGAGAACACTCTTCCAGCTGCAGTACTAGTGCCCGTGCTACAATTTCCTTAAGGATTTGGTTATCCAAGTTTTGTTCTTTTCCTTGATGCCTTATCTCATGTCAAAGATTCCACATTTCACTATATCCATGTGTACATTTCTAATAACTTCCCTGTCAATTTTGGTTATTTTTTTCATAGCTATTCACAGATCCTTATTCTTTGATGTAAATTTAATAATCACTGCCATATTCTAACATTATTCTAAGATTTTGTTTTATTTTATTTTTTTAGGAAAGCTGTGGTACATATACGCAATGGAGTATTAAAAAGCCATTATCGTGATCGTGATTGTGAAGTCGCTCAGTCGTGTCCAACTCTTTGCGACCCCCACCAGGCTCCTCCATCCATGGGATTCTCCAGGCAAGAATACTGGAGTGGGTTGCCATCTCCTTCTCCAGGGGATCTTTCCAACCCAGGGATCGAACTCAGGTCTCCTGCACTGCAGGCAGACGCTTTATACATTTGAATCAGTTCTAATGAGATGGATGAAACTGGAGCCGATTATATAGAGTGAAGTAAGCCAGAAAGAAAAACACCAATACAGTATACTGACACATATATATGGAATTTAGAAAGATGATATGATGACCCTGTATGCGAGACAGCAAAAGAGACAGAGATGTATAGAACAGACTTTTGGACTCTGAGGGAGAGGGAGAGGGTGGGATGATTTGGGAGAATGGCATTGAAACATGTATACAATCATGTAAAAAACAAAGCGCCAGTCTGTTTGATACAGGATACAGGATGCTTGGGGCTGGTGCACGGGGATGATCCAGAGAGATGATATGGGGTAGGAGGTGGGAGGAGGAGTTCAGGATTAGGAGCTTGTATACACCCGAGGGGGATTCATGTCAATGTATGGCAAAACTGATACAGTATAGTAAAGTAAAATAAAGTAAAAATAAAATTAAAAAAAAAACAGCATTTTCTTTTTATAAACAAATTTTTTTGGTTATTTTAGTACTTAATACTTCTTGCTATCAAAATGGTCCAACAGAAGAATGCATGTCATAGCAAATGTATTATTAAATGTTGTCAGTTTAGAATATGATATCCTACTGCAAAGGTAAATTTACATATAAATAATACAGCAAAAGTGACAATGGTTGCATGCATATTTTCTATCAAGGGGTAACTCTGTGAATATGTAAAGTTGGATTCCTATTGGAATCACACTAATTTAACAGCTCTAAAGTGATCAGCAATCACTACTGAAGAACAGTGCATCAGTTTCTTCAGGCTACTGTAACAAATTACTACAAACTGGTTGCCTTAAAACACAACAGTTTTTTCATAGTTCTGGAAGCCAGAAGTCTGGAATCAGGGGGCCTACAGGGCCATGCTCCCTCCATAGGCTCTAAAAGGGAACTCTTTAATCTTCCAGCTACTGCTGGTTATAGATGTTCATCCTCTTGTGACCATGTCATTCAGATCTCTGCCTCCATGGCCACACTGCCTCTGTTAAAAATTCATTCTGCCCTTTTATTACACAGATATATGTGATTATATTTAGAACCCAACTAGATCATTCAGAATAAACTGACCCTCTCTAGATCCTAAATTAATCTTGTATTTTGCCATAAGTGATGTACAAAGTTCACTCTTTTAACAGAGAAAGCTATATTTATAGTTTCCAGGGATTAAAATGTGGGCATATCTATTTAGGGGCTACTTCTCAGAAATCATCAAAAAATTACTTCCATTTAAACTTTGATGTTATTTTGATCAATGCAGTTTGAAAACCCTGTGTCTTTGTAATGTTAGCTAAATAACAAAGCTAATTCAGAAAGATGCTTAAAGGTTTGGCCACTCACTGTTTAAATCCTCCATTCTTTCAATTCTATGCTGCATTTGGACTAAATCCCTTAAACTAAATGACCGCAAACTATCTTAAGTTTGAGTTATTAATTTGTGATAAACATTCTCTTTGATATAAAGGACTCATGGGTTTCTAAGTTAAAACAAACACGTAGAAACATATTTTAATAATACTGAAGTCCACCCTAAAGGAAATTAGTCCTGAATCTTCATTGGAAGGACTGATGCTGAAGCTGAAACTAATACTTTGGCCACTTGATGTGAAGAACTGACCTGTTTGAAATACCCTAATGCTGGGAGAGATTGAAAGCAGGAGGAAAAGAGGACATTCGAGGATGAGCTGTTTAAATAGCATCATTGAGTCAATGGACATGAGTTTGAGTAAACTCTGGGAGTTGATGACGGACAGGGAGGCCTGGCGTTCTGCAGTGGATGGGGTCACAAAGAGTTGAACACAACTGAGCGACTGAACTGAAGTCATTGTTAAAAATACAAAATAACATGCCATAATTTATTAACTACTTTTATATTAGCCAAAAAATAATGTAGTGGTCTTTAAAAGACAAGAATTTACATGCTTACTTGTATTTTTTAAAATTTTGATCTTGAATTTGATGTTAATCATGACTAACATGTACTGAGTGATATGACATTGTTAAGAATCTGATTAAAGAATTACATCCTCATAACAATCAAGGTAGCTGCATACTATGATTTTTACCATTTTTCACATGAAGAAATTAGGGAATCAAGAAATTAAATTGTTTGCTAAAGGTTATACTGTAGTAGAATGATTCGACTGGGGTTTAAACCCAGTCTGTCTCTAGCATATGTGCTTTTAGCTAATATGTTATGTTGTAAATTTACCTGCTTACATATATCTGTATTTACAGTTAGAATTGATGTAGTGAAAATGTATGTGAAAGCACTTTTTAATCATAAACTTAACACTCTGATATATCTAAGAGCATAAATAAGCTGTATTAGATATTTTATATATACATATCTATCTGGAACTGATAGCTGGTGTGCATCAGTTCAGTTCAGTTCAGTCGTTCAGTCCTGTCCAACTCTTTGCAACCTCGTGAATCGCATCACGACAGGCCTCCCTGTCCATCACCAACTCCCGGAGTTCACTCAGACTCATGTCCATCGAGTCCATGATGCCATCCAGCCATCTCATCCTCTGTCATCCCCTTCTCCTCCTGCCCCCAATCCCTCCCAGCATCAGAGTCTTTTACAGTGAGTCAACTCTTTGCATGAGGTGGCCAAAGTACTGGAGTGTCAGCTTTAGCATCATTCCTTCTAAAGAAATCCCAGGGCTGATCTCCTTCAGAATGGACTGGTTGGATCTCCTTGCAGCATATATGTGTGTAAAGACATAGTAACTGCATTAAAAACATATTTTTTCACTAGAAATCAACTTAGGGTTATTTTACCTTAGCCAGAATAAATTTTATATCCTTAAGTAAACTGCTACACATGTATGAGTCACTTTTGAGTTTGGCAACTGGCCAAACATACTGAAAAAAAGATTTAATTTTTTCTATTTTATGATATATAAGAAATTCTGTCATACAATTGAATCTGTAGTTTATAACTCAATAAATCTAACAAATACAGACATTTTATATAATGAATTTTAAATGTAAGGAGAGCATATTAATTCATTATTAGTTCTTGTCAAGTCAAATAGATGCTCTCATTTCTAGAATATCTATAGTATAGAAATATTAACTTGCTTGAATGAAGTCACTCAGTCGTATCCAACTCTTTGTGACCCCATGGACTGTAGCCTACCAGGCTCCTCTGTTCATGGGATTTTTCAGGCAATAGTACTGGAATGTTTTGCCATTTCCTTCTCCAGGGGATCTTCCCGACCCAGGAATTGAACCCGGTCTCCGCATTGTAGACAGACACTTTACCATTTGAGCCATCAGGGAAGTCCTTGCTTAGAAGGAAGCAAATATAAAATTGCCAAATAAAAAAAATATTAACATAATCTTTCAAGATTTCTCCTTTTAATATTTTACACTCTTAACATTGGCTTTATATCTGTATCATGATAACATTTATCATTAAGTTTTTGCTTAGATGCCAATTTAACTAAGCATAGAGATAAAAAACAAAAATAGGAAAATCTGTTAGAAGTCTATCAAATGTTATTACAAATCATTTACTACACTTATTTAAGAATTATAGCTTAACTTATTCTGTGTTAATTTAGTAAATTAATAAAATTACAAAAGCCACTTTTTATATTAAAAATATCAATGTATCAATATATCCAAGTAAGGCTGAATAACAAACATTATGTTATACAAAAAAGTAGTGGGTCCCAAATCCATTTTTCTGACCTAACTTGCTGCAAAAAAATAATAATAATAATTATTATTATTATCATTGTTTTCAGTCTCTTGAGTAAAACTTAGTTGTAGTGGTTAGTTAGTGCTTTACAGTTTTGAGGTCAATGAGCAACTATTTATCAGAAAGATACATTTTATAATCTTGCTAACAAAAAGGACATATAATATTTCTAAAGTTCTTATGAGAAATATTTTTTCCTGAAGTACTCGTACAACTAACAGAGATAACCAGTCCTCTGAACCCACCACAAATAAAGAAAAGAAGTATAATTTCTGTCTCTTATACACATCTCTGTTTAAATCCTCCATTCTTTCAATTCTATGCTGCATTTGGACTAAATCCCTTAAACTAAATGACCGCAAACTATCTTAAGTTTGAGTTATTAATTTGTGATAAACATTCTCTTTGATATAAAGGACTCATGGATTTCTAAGTTAAAACAAACACGTAGAAACATATTTTAATAATACTGAAGTCCACCCTAAAGGAAATTAGTCCTGAATCTTCATTGGAAGGACTGATGCTGAAGCTGAAACTAATACTTTGGCCACTTGATGTGAAGAACTGACTTGTTTGAAATACCCTAATGCTGGGAGAGATTGAAAGCAGGAGGAAAAGAGGACATTCGAGGATGAGCTGTTTAAATAGCATCATTGAGTCAATGGACATGAGTTTGAGTAAACTCTGGGAGTTGATGACGGACAGGGAGGCCTGGCGTTCTGCAGTGGATGGGGTCACAAAGAGTTGAACACAACTGAGCGACTGAACTGAAGTCATTGTTAAAAATACAAAATAACATGCCATAATTTATTAACTACTTTTATATTAGCCAAAAAATAATGTAGTGGTCTTTAAAAGACAAGAATTTACATGCTTACTTGTATTTTTTAAAATTTTGATCTTGAATTTGATGTTAATCATGACTAACATGTACTGAGTGATATGACATTGTTAAGAATCTGATTAAAGAATTACATCCTCATAACAATCAAGGTAGCTGCATACTATGATTTTTACCATTTTTCACATGAAGAAATTAGGGAATCAAGAAATTAAATTGTTTGCTAAAGGTTATACTGTAGTAGAATGATTCGACTGGGGTTTAAACCCAGTCTGTCTCTAGCATATGTGCTTTTAGCTAATATGTTATGTTGTAAATTTACCTGCTTACATATATCTGTATTTACAGTTAGAATTGATGTAGTGAAAATGTATGTGAAAGCACTTTTTAATCATAAACTTAACACTCTGATATATCTAAGAGCATAAATAAGCTGTATTAGATATTTTATATATACATATCTATCTGGAACTGATAGCTGGTGTGCATCAGTTCAGTTCAGTTCAGTCGTTCAGTCCTGTCCAACTCTTTGCAACCTCGTGAATCGCATCACGACAGGCCTCCCTGTCCATCACCAACTCCCGGAGTTCACTCAGACTCATGTCCATCGAGTCCATGATGCCATCCAGCCATCTCATCCTCTGTCATCCCCTTCTCCTCCTGCCCCCAATCCCTCCCAGCATCAGAGTCTTTTACAGTGAGTCAACTCTTTGCATGAGGTGGCCAAAGTACTGGAGTGTCAGCTTTAGCATCATTCCTTCTAAAGAAATCCCAGGGCTGATCTCCTTCAGAATGGACTGGTTGGATCTCCTTGCAGCATATATGTGTGTAAAGACATAGTAACTGCATTAAAAACATATTTTTTCACTAGAAATCAACTTAGGGTTATTTTACCTTAGCCAGAATAAATTTTATATCCTTAAGTAAACTGCTACACATGTATGAGTCACTTTTGAGTTTGGCAACTGGCCAAACATACTGAAAAAAAGATTTAATTTTTTCTATTTTATGATATATAAGAAATTCTGTCATACAATTGAATCTGTAGTTTATAACTCAATAAATCTAACAAATACAGACATTTTATATAATGAATTTTAAATGTAAGGAGAGCATATTAATTTATTATTAGTTCTTGTCAAGTCAAATAGATGCTCTCATTTCTAGAATATCTATAGTATAGAAATATTAACTTGCTTGAATGAAGTCACTCAGTCGTATCCAACTCTTTGTGACCCCATGGACTGTAGCCTACCAGGCTCCTCTGTTCATGGGATTTTTCAGGCAATAGTACTGGAATGTTTTGCCATTTCCTTCTCCAGGGGATCTTCCCGACCCAGGAATTGAACCCGGTCTCCGCATTGTAGACAGACACTTTACCATTTGAGCCATCAGGGAAGTCCTTGCTTAGAAGGAAGCAAATATAAAATTGCCAAATAAAAAAAATATTAACATAATCTTTCAAGATTTCTCCTTTTAATATTTTACACTCTTAACATTGGCTTTATATCTGTATCATGATAACATTTATCATTAAGTTTTTGCTTAGATGCCAATTTAACTAAGCATAGAGATAAAAAACAAAAATAGGAAAATCTGTTAGAAGTCTATCAAATGTTATTACAAATCATTTACTACACTTATTTAAGAATTATAGCTTAACTTATTCTGTGTTAATTTAGTAAATTAATAAAATTACAAAAGCCACTTTTTATATTAAAAATATCAATGTATCAATATATCCAAGTAAGGCTGAATAACAAACATTATGTTATACAAAAAAGTAGTGGGTCCCAAATCCATTTTTCTGACCTAACTTGCTGCAAAAAAATAATAATAATAATTATTATTATTATCATTGTTTTCAGTCTCTTGAGTAAAACTTAGTTGTAGTGGTTAGTTAGTGCTTTACAGTTTTGAGGTCAATGAGCAACTATTTATCAGAAAGATACATTTTATAATCTTGCTAACAAAAAGGACATATAATATTTCTAAAGTTCTTATGAGAAATATTTTTTCCTGAAGTACTCGTACAACTAACAGAGATAACCAGTCCTCTGAACCCACCACAAATAAAGAAAAGAAGTATAATTTACCCCAGGGAGGGTAGTTAAAAGTTATAAACCCTGCTGCATTTGAAGTTACACTTTGATACAAGTCCAGATTGACACTTTATTTATTTATTTATTTTTAATGTCTTCCAAAGAGGGATGGGGTGACTCAGATGAGCTGGCCAATTGAGGTGAGACAGTTATGGCACCATCTGAATATTGCATTACCTGGATATTTAAATAGATAAAAGAAAAAGGAGAGAAAAACAGGCAGCAGAGTAAGTAACTTGATGCCAGCATTTATACTGTATTAGAATATTAAATCTACTATTTATAAATAATATCAATAAAATATACCTAATACAACTAGGTAAAACAAAAAATATCATATTATTTAAAAAACAAATCCACCTGTAATGCAGCAGACATGGGTTCTATCCTTGGGTTGGGAAGATCCTCTAGAGACCAGTGACCCCGTGTTAGTTGCTCAGTCGTGCCCAACTCTTTTATGACTGAAGCCTGACAGGCTCCTCTGTCCATGGGATTTTCCAGGCAATGATACTGGAATGGTTTGCCATTTCCTTCTCCGGAGGGTCTTCCCCACCAAGGGATCCAACCTGGGTCTCCTGCACTGCAGACAGATTATTTACCAACTGAACTACCAGGGAAGCTCCCATCCTCTGGAGAAGGTCCTTGCCTGGAAAATCCTCTGGAGAGAGGAGCCTGGCAGGTTTCAGTCCATGGGTTTACAAAGAGTCAGACATGACTGACTGACTAAGCATGCACAAAAGATGATTGTATAATATCTTAAGTAATGCCACTGAATTGCATGCTTAAAAGTGGTTAAAATGGCAAATGTTGTTATGTATATTTACCATAATACAAAGTTAATGATTGTGACTTGAGTTTGAAAGTAGTGTATAAGATTCTGAACTTTCATATACTAAGACTATATATTTGGTATTTATTGTAATAAAAACTTACCATTATAATTAAATTTGACTCCAGTAATTTTGACTCTAGCAACTCTGTTACTAAGTCACTTCAGTGATGTCCAACTCTATGTGACCCCATAGACGGCAGCCTACCAGGCTTCCCCATCCCTGGGATTCTCCAGGCAAGAACACTGGAGTGGGTTGCCATTTCCTTCTCCAGTGCATGAAAGTGAAAGTGAAGTCGCTCAGTCGTGTCCGACTCTTAGAGACCCCATGGACTGCAACCCACCAGGCTCCTCCATCCATGGGATTTTCCAGGCAAGAGTATTGGAGTGGGGTGCCAGTGCCTTCTCCCTTTAGCAACTCATTAGTCTACAAATATCACATCTCCAGCACATGCTTCTCCTTAACAATGACAATTTCTCTTTATTTCTTTTTTTTTTTTTTTAATGTGATTAAGGTCTTGTGCATGCATGCTAAGTTGCTTTAGTCATGTCCAACTCTTTGTGACCCCACGGAATGTAGCCCACCAGCCATCTCTGTCCATGGGGTTCTCCAGGCAAGAATGCTGGAGTAGGTACTCCAGGTGATTAGAGTGTTAAGAATGTCATATTGTAAGTATAGTATGATATATCGTGTTTTAAAAGTTATGTACTTTTTCCGTCTCTAGAACTACAGGCATAAATTGTTGAATATATTTATATCAGTAAACATATTTTATTTAGATATACATGGTTTTTTTTTAAGAGAACAAGGAGGTGGAAATGCCTAAGTTATTGTACAAACATTGAATATTAATTTTTTCTCTTTTCCTCTTGTACAATCTTTTATCAGTCTCCAAATTCTAGTGTAGGTCTCACTTACCTTCTAAATTTCTCACATTTCTACTTAGCCACCACCATACACCAGACTAAGCTTCCTTGGCTCTCTTGCTCCAGAAAACTTTTCCAGATCTTCTGCTTCAGCACTTGCTCCCCTGCACTCCACTCTCCACACAGCAACTAGGCAATCCTTTCTAAAATAAAATTTTAGAGTTTATCTCCAATCTTCTGAAAGCACTTCACTGTCTTCCCATTGCCTCTAAGATTTTATATCAACTACATAAATTGGAACACAAATCCTTTAGACACTTACCTACCACTCTGTCTCATTCTTCTTCAAACCTCCTTTTAAGTAATATACTATTTTTGGTATTTGAATGATGTCAAGCTCATTCTCTTCAAACTAATCACGATTATTAAAGATCTCCTATACCTGGTCTTTTATACATTGTTCATAAGTAGAGTTCAGTTCAGTCACTCAGTCGTAGCCAACTCTTTCTAACCCCATGGACTAAGCAAGCCAGGCCTCCCTGTCCATCACCAACTCCCAGAGTTTGCTCAAACTCACGTCCACTGAATTGGTGACACTATCCAATCATCTCATCCTCTGTCATCCCCTTCTCGTCCTACCTTCAATCTTTCCCAGCATCAGGGTCTTTTCAAAATAGTACATTCTTCATATCAGATGGACAAAGTATTAGAATTTCAGCTTCAACATCAGTCCTACCAAAGACTATTCAGGACTGATTTCCTTAGGATGGACTAGTTGGACCTCCTTGCAGTCCACAGGACTCTTAAGAATCTTCTCTAACACCACAGTTCAAAGGTATTAATTCTTCAGGACTTACATTTTTTAGTAGTTCAACTCTCACATTCATACATGACTACTGAAAAAAACACAGTCTTGACTAGATGGACCTCTGTTGGCAAAGTTGTCTCTGCTTTTTAATATGCTGTCTAGGTAGGTCATAACTATCTTCCAAGAGGTAAGCGTCTTTTAATTTTATGGTTGCAGTTACTATCTGTAGTGATTTTGGAGCTCCCCCCTCCCCCCGCCAAAATAAAGTCAGCCACTGTTTCCATTGTTCTTCCATCTATTTGCCACGAAGAGGCTTTTTCATTCTTCTTCACTTTCTGCCATAAGAAGATGTAAGACCCTCTTGATGAAAGTGAAAGAGGAAAGTGAAAAAGTTGGGTCAAAGCTCAACATTCAAAAAACTAAGATCATGGCATCTGTTCCCATCACTTCATGGCAAATAGATGAGGAGACAATGGCTAACTTTATTTTTTCAGGCTCCAAAATCACTGCAGATGGTGATTGCAGCCATTAAATTAAAAAATGCTTACTCCTTAGAAGGAAAGTTATGACCAACCTAGATAGCATATTCAAAAGCAGAAACATTACTTTGCCAAGAAAGGTCCACCTAGTCAAGGCTATGGTTTTTCCAGTGGTCATGTATAGATGTGAGAGTTGGACTGTGAAGAAAGCTGAGTGCCAAAGAATGGATGCTTTTGAACTGTGATGTTGGAGAAGACTCTTGAGAGTCCCTTGGACAGTGAGGAGAACCGTCTAGTCTATCCTAAAGGAGATCAGTCTTGGGGGTTCATTGGAAGGACTGATGTTGAAGCTGAACCTCCAATACTTTGGCCACCTGATGTGAAGAGCTGACTCGTTGGGAAAAACTGTGATGCTGGGAAAGATTGAGGGCAGGAAGAGAAGGGGACGACAGAGGATGAGATGGTTGGATGGCATCACTGAATCAATGGACATGGGTTTGGGTGGACTCCGGGAGTGATGGACAGCGAGGCCTAGTGTGATGTGGTTCATGGGGTCACAAGAGTTGGACACGACTAAGCAATTGAACTGAACTGATCTGCATATCTGAGGTTATTGACATTTCTCCCAGCCATCTTGATTCCAGCTTGTACTTCTTCCAGCTCAGCATTTCTCATGATGTACTCTGCATAGAAGTTAAATAAACAGGGTGACAATATACAACCTAGATGTACTCCTTTTCCTATTTGGAACCAGTCTGTTGTTACATGTCCAGTTCTAACTCTTGCTTCTTGATCTGCATACAGGTTTCTCAGGAGGCAGGTCAGGTTTTTTGGCATTCCCATCTCTTTCATAACTTTCCACAATTTATTGTGATCCACATAGTCAAAGGCTTTAGCATAGTCAATAAAGCAGAAATAGATAATTTTCTGGAACTCTCCTGCTTTTCTGATGATCCAGCAGACATTGGCATATTTCTTTCATCAAGAGGCTTTTTAGTTCCTCTTCACTTTCTGCCATAAGAGTGGTGTCATCTGCATATCTGAGGTTACTGATATTTCTCCCGGCAGTCTTGATTCCAGCTTGTGTTTCTTCCAGTCCAGTGTTCCTCATGATGTACTCTGAATATAAGTTAAATATACAGGGTGACAATATACAGCCATGATGTACTCCTTTTCCTATCTGGATCCAGTCTGTTGTTCCATGACCAGTTCTAAGTGTTGCTTCTTGGCCTGCATACAGATTTCTCAAGAGGCAGGTTAGGTGGTCTGGTATTCCCATCTCTTGAAGAATTTTTCACAGTTTATTGTGATCCACAGTCAAAGGCTTTGACATAGTCAATAAAGCAGAAATAGATGTGTTTCTGGAACTCTCTTGCTTTTTCCATGATCCAGTGGATGCTGGCAATTTGATTTCTGGTTCCTCTGCCTTTTCTAAAACCAGCTTGAACATCAGGAAGTTCATGGTTCACATATTGCTGAAGCCTGGCTTGGAGAATTTTGAGCATTACTTTACTAGCGTGTGAGATGAGTGCAATTGTGCAGTAGTTTGAGCATTCTTTGGCATTGCCTTTCTTTGGGATTGGAATGAAAACTGACCTTTTCCAGTCCTGTGGCCAATGCTGAGTTTTCCAAATTAGTTGACATATTGAGTGCAGCACTTTTACAGCATCAGCTTTCAGGATTTGAAATAGCTATACTGGTATTCCATTACGTCCAGTTTTTGAAATTATGTATGCTAATGAAAAATAATTCAAACCTCCTTTACTAATATTCTTAATTGCAGTGTTTTGACGGAGAAGGCATACTTCTCATATGGATTATTTGTAACATTTATCAAAACATGATATATTAATCCTGGCATGCCCAAAATTTACAATAGATTGGAATAAATTTACATAATAAACTTTAATGAAGATTATCCAATTATATTTATATAGTTACCTGACTATTTTGTAAAGAAACCAAGTTATTTAGACAGTTTTTGCTATTATTTTTATTTTGTTATTTCATTGTGTTATAGACAGTACTTTTGTTATTTTTCAGATATATGGGGTGTTAATACCACAACTGGGGAGATGAATCATATTATCATAATTTTCTTATACTTTATATTACATGATATAATGTTACTTAAAGGCAGAATGTGTGTGTGTGTGTGTGTGTGTGTGTGTGTGTGTGTGTGTTATCAGCTGTGTCCAACTCTTTGTGACCCCATGGACTATATATAGCCCACCAGGCCAGGCTCGTCCATCCATGGAATTCTCCAGGCAAGAATACTAGATTGGGTTGCCACTTCCTTCTCCAGAGGATGTTCCTGCCTCAGGGATCAAACCCATTTCTCTTGCATTGGCAGGGAGATTCTTGACCACTGAGCCATCTGGGGAGCCCCATCAACTAACTTTACTTAATGACATTTATAGGAGCTACAACCAATGACAGTAGAAGCCATATAAATACATTTAAGTACCTGTGAAACAATCACAAATGTAAACTATATACTGACCCACTAAACCAATATCAAACATTTAAATTAATTAATACTACAGAGGATATAGTATCTGAGCATAAGAAAATGGAGCTGAAAACAAATATTTGGAAATGGAAAAAAATATTTTTAACATAAAACAATTTGAAAATGAAACACCTGTATGGATAAAAAAGCCCAAAAGTTGCTTTAGAGAAAAATACATATACATATACATATGAAGGGAAAAAATATAAAATTAGTGAGTTAAGCTTTCAATTTCACAAACCAGAAAAACAATCCAGAAATTTAAATGCAAAACTAGGACAAAAGAAATAATACAAATGTGAGTAAGAATAAATAAAATTGAAAATAGGAAAACAGAGAAAATTAAAGATCAATAAATTGATAAATTTTCAGAGACTATTATAAGAGACAAAGAGAGACAAACATAAGAGTTCTGG
>SJYC01069318.1:0-12360 GCA_006408675.1 Madoqua kirkii
TCGCTTAATTAGGGATTATTTGATAAAATCTGAAGGAACATACTTCTATTTCTGTTAATATGATGGCTTATATATATTTAAAAATTCTCCCAGTGGGGGAAAAACACAAGAGCTTCTTAGAATATAATTGTAAGTGTATATTTACAAATAGAGTTACTTTCACAAGATAATAAGGAATAATCAGATGAGAAAATGAATGTAGAAATGAAAAGTTTTAGTATGTTGGAATCAAATAACCACTTTAACACACCAAAATCTCAGAAACTTAAGATATTAGAACTTCATGGGTTTGTTTTTTTTTTCTTCTTCTATACAGCAATTCAATGCAAATGTCTGGTGATGAATTCCATGTGGTTTTTCTAAAATTACTTCTCACACGTAGACACTCATCAGAGACTTGGAGTTCATTGCTTACATTTTTGGCTTATAATCAGTTACCTTATGCAGCTCTGCTGGCACAACATTTTTGCCCTCTATTCCATTTTACTTGGAGAAAAAAAAAAAGAGCAAATCCTCTTGAGCTCAACAGTTTCATATCTAATGTGTTTCTAAATGTAGCAATTTGCTACCAATATCCTTCTAAAATACCAATTTCTTCTACAGTTTTAGCTTAGTAGGCACTTGGTCTATATTGCAACTTATATATCTCAGCATTATTTAGCATGGATATAGTGCAGGTTACAATAAAGAACCAAAGAACTTCATACCACAGTGGAATGAAATGAAATGTTCTCCTTCATTGATTAACCATTATATATCAAATTACTGTGTGACTCTGAGTTTTGCCTTGTGACATCTTTACTCTGGAATCAAAGCTGATAGTACAGTTACTTCCAGGAAGATGCTGGTCAGTTGAGCAGAGAAAAAAAAAAAGAGAAAGAGAGAGAGAACTTTGTAGAACTTATATCATCTAATTAATGCTCTAGTCCCAAAGTGTTATGTTCATTCAACTACAAATGAGGTACAAATGAGGTCCTCCTGAACTAATCCTGTCCAGTGAGCTGCAAGTAAAGATGACATAATGATGGCTCAGCAGCTGGAGAATCTGCCTGCAATGCAGGAGAGGCAGTAGCCTCAGGTTTGAATCTTGGCTTCTAAAGATACCCTGGAGAAGGAAATGACAGTCCACTCCAGTATTCTTGCCTGGGAAATCCTTTGGACAGAGGAACCTGGCAGACATAACTAAGCACATTACATGCTAAGTTGCTTCAGTCGTGTCTGACTGTGACAGTATGGACTATTGCCCGCCAGGCTCCTCTGTCTAAAGGATTTTCAAGGCAAGAATACTGGAGTGAGTTGCCGTGCCCTTCTCTAGAGGATCTTCCTGACCCAGGGACTGAACCCACATCTCTTATGTTTCCTGCATTGTCAGGCAGGTTCTTTACCACTAGCACCACCTGAGAAGACCATTTGGATGAGATGAGTTAAGGAGGACCTCTTCCAACCACGAAGGAACTGAGAAGTGTAACATATGTATGTAGGAAATATGCTGAGACAGAAATACAGGGAAACATCTGTAATTACTGTTACAACAGATCCATGTTTCTTTGTTCTAATTTTATGATTTTATGCGTTCTATGAAGCCTCTACCAGCATCTTCTATGAATCTTAGCTGTTGTCACCTAACATTAAGGAAATGCTGTATGGATTATTATAGCACCACAAGTGACCAATTATAGATTAAAGTAATGCTAGTGCTACAAAAGTTAAACCTAAAACATCACTGACTTAACACAAGAAAGTTTACTTCTTGTTTATGAAAAGTTAAATAAGTGATATTGGAGGCTCTGCTGTAGGTGATTTAGGATCTACTCAGCAATATGTGGACTGTGAACTTCCATATGTTCAAGCTGGTTTTAGAAAAGGCAGAGGAACCAGAGATCAAATTGGCCACATCTGCTGGATCATGGAAAAAGTAAGAGAGTTCCAGAAAAACATCTATTTCTGCTTTATTGACTATGCCAAAGCCTTTGACTATGTGGATCACTATAAACTGTGGAAACTTCTGAAAGATATGGGGATACCAGACCATCTGACCTCCCTCTTCAGAAACCTGTATGCAGGTCAAGAAGCAACAGTTAGAACTGGACATGGAACAACAGACTGGTTCCAAATAGGGAAAGGAGTATGTCAAGGCTGTATATTGTCACCCTGTTTATTTAACTTATATGCAGAGTACATCAAGAGAAACTCTGGGCTAGAAGAAGCACAAGCTGGAATCAAGATTGCCGGGAGAAATGTCAATAACCTTCGATATGCAGATGACACCACCCTTATGGCAGAAAGTGAAGAGGAACTGAAAAGCCTGTTGATGAAATTGAAAGAGGAATCTCCACACTCTTCTCCATATTGGATGTACTAGTTTGCATTCCCACCAACAGAGTGAGAGGGTTCCCTTTCTTCCAAACACTCTCCAGTATTTATTGCTTGTAGACTTTTGGATTGAAGCCATTTTGACTGGTGTGAAATGGTACTTTATTGTGATTTTGATTTGCATTTCTCTGATATTGAGTGATGCTGAGCATCTTTTCATGTGTTTGTTAGCCATCTGTATGTCTTCTTTGGAGAAATGTCTATTTAGTTCTTTGGCCCATTTTTTGATTGGGTCGTTTATTTTTCTGGAATTGAGCTGCAGGAGTTGCTTGTATTTTTTGAGATTAGTTTTTTTGTCAGTGGCTTCATTTGCTATTATTTTCTCCCATTCTGAAGGCTGTCTTTTCACCTTGCTTATATTTTCCTTTGTTGTACAGAAGCTTTTAAGTTGATGAAACTGGAGCCTATTATACAGAATGAAGTAAGCCAGAAAGAAAAACACCAATACAGTATACTAATGCATATATATGGAATTTAGAAAGATGGTAACAATAACCCTGTATGTGAAACAGCAAAAGAGACACAGATATATAGAATAGTCTTTTGGACTCTGTGGGAGAGGGAGAGGGTGGGATGATTTGGGAGAATGGCATTGAAACATGTATAATATCATATATGAAACAAATTGCCAGTCCAGGTTCGATGCATGATACTGGATGCTTGGGGCTGGTACACTGGGATGACCCAGAGTGATGGTACAGAGAGGAGGAGGAGAGGAAGGGAGTTTCAGAGAGGCGGAAGGGAGTTTCAGGATGGGGAACACATGTATACCTGTGGCGGATTCATGTTGATGTCTGACAAAACCAATACTATATTTTAAAGTAATTAACCTCCAATTAAAATAAATTTATATTAAAAATTTTTTAGAAAGAAAGTAAAAGAGGAGAGTGAAAAAGTTGGCTTAAAGCACAGCATTGAGAAAACTAAGATCATGGCATCTGGTCCCATCACTTCATGGGAAATAGATGGGGAAACAGTGGAAACAGTGTCAGACTTTATTTTTGGGGGGCTCCAAAATCACTGCAGATGGTGATTGCAGCCATGAATTTAAAAGATGCTTACTCCTTGGAAGGTAAATTATGACTAACTAGATAGCGTATTTAAAAGCAGAGACATTACTTTGCTGACTAAGGTCCATCTAGTCAAGCCTATGGTTTTTCCAGTAGTCATGTATGGATGTAGAGTTGGACTGTGATGAAAGCTGAGCGCCGAAGAATTGATGCTTTTGAACTCTGGTGTTGGAGAAGACTCTTGAGAGTCCCTTGGACTGCAAGGAGATCCAACCAGTCCATTCTAAAGGAGATCAGTCCTGGGATTTCTTTGGAAGGAATGATGCTAAAGCTGAAACTCTTGTACTTTGGCCGTCTCAGCAAAGAGTTGACTCATTGGAAAAGACTCTGATGCTGGGAGGGATTAGGGGCAGGAGGAGAAGGGGACGACAGAGGATAAGATGACTGGATGGCATCACCAACTTGATGGACGTGAGTTTGAGTGAACTCTGGGAGTTGGTAATAGACAGGGAGGCCTGGCGTGCTGCGATTCAAGGGGTTGCAAAGAGTCAGACACGACTGAGTGACTGAACTGCACTCTTATATTCCTGTGGCTCTGCCAGTGTCAATACATGGACACTGACCAGGGGACCTAAGAAAATGATTGAATTATTCTGTGAGAGATTTTTAAGGTCTAGATCTGGAATTTTCATTTATTACTTCAGCTTATGTTCCATTGTCTGGCACTTGGTCACACCACCACACCTAAATAAATATACATGAGCCAAGATAATGTGGATCCTGGTTGACTAATAATATCTCAGTTGCATTTTAAACTATGTAAGCAGACCTGAAACATTTGGTGCAGGCCTTCCCTGGTGGCTCAGACAGGTTAAGAATCCACCTGCAATGTAAAATATTTGGTGCAATATTATTTAACTCTATCCTGGCCAGATATCACCCTTAAGATACCATCTAAGTTCTAGTAAATTTAGATGTTAGACATCCTTTTTGAAGTCTGTGCTTTAAAATAATTCAGAAAATAATATTTGTCCATATTAGGGAATCTAGTGGAAGCTTTTATAGAAGTAGAATCATAAAGAGAGACATCTTCATATAGTTTCATTATAATATTCAAGAGAAGAATAAACCCATTGTGAAAAAGATGTCTTTAAAGAATTTTTCTTATCCTGATTCCTTTATTGAGTAGATGGGGAAAAAAATTATGTTTAATTTGCAGAGAAGACAACTGTCATAAAATAGCATGGATAAAATTAAACTTTATTTTGTGAAATACATAAAAATAAAAGGAGGCCATTTAAGAAATTATTTTGAAGTGTCTTTATTTACAATATTGTGTTATTTTATACTGTATATACTATACAGCATATACACTGTATAGTATGTATAAGTACAGGTATATATATATGCATTATTTTTATTATTCTCTATTATGGTTCATCACAAGATATGTAATATTGTTCTCTTTGCTATGCAGTGAGACCTAATTGTCTGTCCATTGTATATGTAATATTTTGTGTATTCTAGCCCAAAACTCCCAGTCCATCCCGCTCCAATTTTTTCTACCTCTTGGCAATCATACATCTCTTCTCTATGTGTGTAAGTTGGTTTCTGTTTCATAGATAAATTCATTTGTATCATATTTTAGATTCCACATATAAATAGTATCATATGGTATTTTTCCTTCTCTTTCTGACTTACTTTGCTTAGTGTGAGAGTCTCTAGGGCCATCCATGTTGCTGCATGTGGCATTATTTCATTCTTTTATGGCTAAGTTTATATATTTCGTTGTATGTATGTATCGTGTGTTCTTTATCCATTCATCTGTTGATGGGCATTTAGGTTGTTTCCATGTCTTGGTTATTATAAATAGTGCTGCAGTGAATATTGGGGTGCTTTTTTCTTTTAGAATTATGGTTTTATCCAGATACATACCAAGAAGGGGGATCACTAGAATATATTGCACCTTTATGTTTAGTTACTTAAGGAACCTCTATACTGTATTCTCCATACTGGCTGCACAAATTTACATTCCCACCAATAGTGTAGGAGGGTTCCATGGAGGCATTTTTATATGAAATTGTTTAAGTTGTTATCACACTTAGCCAACTAGAAATTCAAATTCTCTCTGGGAAAGTACATATTCAAAACAGACCTCGGAGACTGTAGATTAATTTCCCAAGCATTTGCACTCATGTTAAAACACATGCATTCTAAAGAGAACCATGAGTGAGAGCCACAGGGAAACAAAAAACAAAGTAAATTCTTTGTTTTTGTAATTTCATATAGAATGCAATATAGATGAAATTTATACAACTCACATCAATATCAAAAGCTTAAAAGATAA
Organism: Madoqua kirkii; assembly: GCA_006408675.1. NCBI lineage: Eukaryota > Metazoa > Chordata > Mammalia > Artiodactyla > Bovidae > Madoqua > Madoqua kirkii. The sequence continues at coordinate 5,731 of SJYC01069318.1, forward strand.
ACTAAAACTAAGAATTGCATAAAGTTCAAGAGAATTTTAAAAATAAGTAATTCTAGAAATAAAAAACATAGTACATGTTATTAAAACATATTGGACTCTTTAAAAGGCACACTAAGATAAACTTGAAGAAAAAATTAATAACTTATACTTGAAAAAAATGTAAAGACATTAAAACATAGTCCAGATATATAATTAGAAGAATATGGTGAAATTAAGGTATATGACAGGTAATGTAAGAATGCTCAAAAGCATAATAATATTCAAGTAAAAAATGACAGAATGAAAAAAATACGATTTTTAAAAAGATACTAACCATTTCCATAATTGCAAATATTTATTGTATTTAAAATATAAAATACAAACACTTTGCATTGGTGTTTAGTGAACAGGGCCAAAGGACTAAAAATTTTGCAAAAGTAATAGCTAAGAGTCAAAAATTGATTTCAAAGTTCACCAAATTATAGAAATAGTGCTAAATAGGCAATAAACTAACCTTCACAAAGGCTGAAATCTAGTTCCAGATGGACCCCAACCCGTAAACTAATCTCCATGTACTTTAATAGCGTGCTAGACAGCAAAATTAAATGTTTAGAGGAAGGCACCATTAGAAAGAATTTAAATTATCTCCATCATTCTTTATACCAAATAGCCAATTTTTAATAAAAGATAATAACTCATGTTAATGGAAAGAGTCAAGTACAAAAAGAGAAAGAAGGAAGAAAAGAAAGAGGTAGAGGATTGGGCAGAGAGGAGAAGAAAATCAGAAGATAATAAGATAATAAAATTACCATACATGGATTTTAAAATAACCATGCTTAATTTACTCAGAAAATAGGTGTTAAAATGGACAATGGAGGATTTTGCCAAACATTTGTGATCAAAAATGAGGGAGACTAGTCAGTAGATTGCTAACCACTACCAACAAAAATGGAAGAAAAACAAACCAACCAACCTTCACTCCCTGGAAGAGTTAACCTAGGAAAATAAAGTAATTGAAACTGAAAAATTCAATAGAACAATAAAATTATTAGAAAATTTGTAATCAGTGAGGCAAATCAACATAAAGTACACAGGTAATGATATAAATAGAGGAAGAAAAAAAATGTTAAGTGACCAAAAAATAAAACAATTTAGTAATGAGTTTGATATCCTTTATTCAAGGAATATAGTCTCTGGATTGGGAGAGTTCAGTGCTCATAAGCACTGGGGTACTCTTTCTGACAGATGTCTAGGCAAGAGCAATTTTTATAGGGTGTTAAAAGCAAAAGTGCAGAGATAATATGGTTTTGGGTGGGGTTGCATGGCTGACCTTCTTTATAAATATCAAAGAAAAGGGAAATATGTATAGAGCCCAGAGTTGGCTCGGTGGTTCAGGATTGACTGACTAGATATTCTATGTTTCTGATTAAGAGGAGCATTTATAAGAACAGGAAAGTTCACTTTGCTGCCATGGCACCCCAGGCAGAATGACTATCTTAGACCTAGAAAATGCTTTCAAGGTTTCTGTTTCTCAAGAAAATTACCTTTGTTTGTGTGTAATTACATAATGAAAATTCATCTGGATGTAGGTATGATTTATTTTTTTTTCTGAATGTATAGTATACCTTAATAAATAAGTTTATTTAAAGTATTAGTATTGATCATGGTATCACATTACCAGAAGCTTCTGGGGACAAGTGGAGGTCAAATCACATAGCATTTCATGAGGCAAATATTAATGATGTTTGTTTATGTATAAGGTAATTGAAGAGCTATTTACATATTTTAATAAAGGGCTTCATCTCAGCATCTCACTTGCATTTTAAAATTCCCAATTCATAAATGGGGAGTGAAATGAAAGAGGGAAAGTGGATTTGGCAGAATAACTAACTAATATTCTCTAAGATACATAATGAGAACTTGTAACTTGAACTACTTTGTGGGTGTGATTGGAGAGGGGCGGGGAGGGGAAGTAACTATCAAAATAAAATGATTACATTTAATGGATATAATTTAGGTTATACCAGTGGGACTTGATGCTGGGTCTGATTTGGGCATGGCTAGAGAAGGAAAAGGTTAAATAATATCTCCAAAGTTTCTATTTTGTGTAACAGAATAACTGAAAATATCTTTTATTAATGGGTAACAATGCAAAATGTTTACTTACATAGTGAAATGTAAACTTTCTGCTGTAGTTTGTAATGCTGAGGATGAAATACTTTTAAGACATTCAAATAGAGATGCCAAAGAGTCTTTTTCCATCATAATCTCTGAGGAAAGATCAGAACTGATGACATATTTTTGTAAGTTTTCTATTTGTAAGTGGATTTTGAAACCAAGGATATGGGTACAATCATCCAGAGAGAGGACGTTGATTGAGAAGAAAAGTCTTTTTAGATCCAAACCTGACGGGACTCAACTTCAAATTGTATTGCAGCTGAAAACAAATCTGCAAAGGAAACTGTGAATTGGGGTTGAGTGAAGAAGAAAGAAAATCATGAGAATATTATGAAAGAGAATGTCGAGCAAATGGGAGTTCAGGAATGGATGGGGAAGGAGCTGCACTCTGGGGTACAAGGAAGGCTGGTTTTAATGACAGAGGAGCCATGGTTTGGATCCAGTTGTAGGACTGTTTTGGTCACTGAGGCAAAAACCAGTGTGGTCAGTCACAGTAGTGTAGGTGATAGAATCAAAACAATAAAATAACCAAATGTTTTGAGAACATTGGGTATGAAGGAAAGCTTACTTCTTACTGGGAACAGGAAGAAGAGTGGGATCCACAGAATTTTGTTTCATTGCTTTGCTGCTGCTCTTGTTACTGATTTTTGGAATGATGAGGTTTGAAAATATTTTGGTCACTGAGGCAAAAACCAGTGTGGTCAGTCACAGTAGTGTAGGTGATAGAATCAAAACAATAAAATAACCAAATGTTTTGAGAACATTGGGTATGAAGGAAAGCTTACTTCTTACTGGGAACAGGAAGAAGAGTGGGATCCACAGAATTTTGTTTCATTGCTTTGCTGCTGCTCTTGTTACTGATTTTTGGAATGATGAGGTTTGAAAATATATTTTTAAAAATGAGGAAAATGTAGTTACATGCATCTGATTACATATTGAAGAGAAAGAATAGATAATAATCAGTGAAAGCAAAGACAGCCGAAAAGAGCTCCATATACTCCTCACAATGCTCCATTTAAAACTATAAATATAGTTTTAAAACTATAGTAAAATTATAATTGATATTATTAGCATTTACATACAGTTTAAGCATTTTGGATTTTAGGAGGTAATTCCTGGTAATGAAAAAGTTATCATCTCCAGGCTTCTAATTCTTGTATTTAAAATAGATGTAAATATTTTGCCCTTTATTATTTTAATAAGATGAAGTATATTCTTTAAAAGAGTATTAGGATTATATTTTATTATAATTAGTATCCATTTACATAGAAATAAATATAATTGAAAGAGTGACTCTATTTGTATCTCCGTAACCCAGCCTCTTCCTAATCTTTATTCAGTTGGTTTTATGTTGTGGATATAATAAAACATTTTAATTGCTTGAGTTATTTATAGGGAAGACATAACACCAAGCTTAGAGTTACACCGTGCTTGTCTCTACAACAAGCTGTCAAAACTGAGTTCTGATTCTGGAATAAATCTCCTTATTTCTTATATTCAGATATTTTAAGGTTTCACAGTTAGAATGCATCTTAAGGCCAATATCTTAAGAAATTTTACAGCTATCAGTTAAGAGACAAAAATGATGATTTTTTAACTCAATTCTTCCTTAATAAATTATGAGATTTTGAAATCTAGGACAGATAGATGAGACCTAATTCATTTTTCCAAATAACTACCAGAAATGGGCAGAAATATGTAGCAAAATACAGTAGAGAAAGGGAGACGACTCTACAAGTGTAACCAAATTTAAACAGCAATACACATGACTCTAATCCTCTTTACTATGTATTACAATTTCACAGTGTACAAAATTCAAGACTACAAGTACAGGCTTTAGAAGGCAATGTGTGACCAATACTGTGATTTTATGATGCAAAACTGTTGATGCATTAATGTTGTACAAAAGAATCACTTTAGATTATTTATTATTATTATTAAATAGTTTAGATTATTTTTATTGAAATACTGAAGAGATACATTGTAAATAAATATAATCATTAATTCATTTTTAAGCCCTCTAAAGTTCCTATTCAGGCTTCCCTGGTAGCTCAGCTGGTAAAGAATCTGCCTGCAATGCAGGAGACCCCAGTTACATTCCTGGGTTGGGAAGATCCACTGGAGAAAGGAAGGCTACCCACTCCAGGATTCTTGAGTTTCCCTTGTGGCTCAGCTGGTCAAAAATCTGCCTTCAATGTGGGAGACCTGGGTTCATTCCCTGGGTTGGGAAGATCTCTTGGAGAAGGGAAAGGCTACTCATTCCAGTATTTTGGCCTAGAGAATTCCATGGACTATATATCCATGGGGGTCACAAAGAGTCAGATACAACTGAGCAACTTTCACTTAAAGCTCCTATTCAATACACATGATTTCTTTTAACAGGATCTCAAATATGATATTTATTATTTGATTTGCTCTGTTTAAAATATATGAATACTATCACTTCTAAGAAATTGATTAATAAACCAAGAGAAGAAAAGCAATTTTATAAATTTTTTGTGTATAAATTAAACTCTATAAAAAATGCTGAATGGGAAGAGTTTTAAACATTTATCTCCATCTATGGTCAGCTTCCTAGATTTGCACATTTTGCTGTATAGATGTTATTATAATTATGTCATGATGTAAAAACGTTAACTTTTAGAAACAAATGGGGGAAATATTTAATTCTAAGTGAAACAATATAAATAGACCCAGAACAATTGTCTTGTATTGACTCAACAACTGAAAAACTTACATACTGGGTCAACTTAATGTTGATCTAGATTTGACAGTATCAAAAAGGCAAACTCTCTTCTTCTGTAAACTGTTGTTTGTAATGAATGTGTCCACATGCTAAATCAATTCAGCAATGTCTGACTCTGCGACCCTATGGACTGTAGCCCACCAGGCTCCTCTGTTCATGGGGTTCTCAGGGCAAGAATACTGGAGTGAGACTCCATGCCTTCATCCAGGGTATCTTCCTGACCCAGGGATCGAACTTGTGTCTCCTGCAACTCCTTCATTGCAGGCTGATTCTTTACATTTGAGTCATCAGGGAAGCTGGTTGTTTTGTAGTATGCATACTATATTCTAAGGCTGGCTTTCCTTATGGTGGCAAAATGACTGGCTGCCACATCAGATGCTAAGACTTTCCATGTAGAATCTGTAGGATGTGAATGGAAATTCTAAGGAGCTGTAGCTGATGTCTCCTCATGTCTCATTCAATAAAACAGACTTATTGCCCACTTTTTAGCCAGTCACTCTGAATAAATGAGGAGAAATAGTAATCAGTTAATAAATCAGATTTTCCAAGGAATTCCAGAAAATGATGGGGTTAATTTACTAAAAAGCAACTGGTTACTTCCAGGATGTGTGGACATCCAAACTAAAATTATGGAACTGTTACAGATGTAATTGAAGAATATACCTGAGCCCAAACTGGTAAATGTGGCATATTTAAACTTTTAAACAATCACCTTTTAATGTTTACCTATATTAGGTTTTCCTATATCTAGATTTTCGAGAAAAAAACTAGAAAATATGAATGAAACTGAAGAACAGTTTTCCTATTTCCCAACTTTCAAAGTGAACTTAAGATTATGGTTTATGTATAGACTCATATGTGTACTCCTTATTGACAGTAACCAAGAAGTGGAAAGATAATGAAAATAGTGTATGTTAGAAAAAGTTTCAAGTGCTTCGAAAAATGTAACTGAGCTCTTCTCAACATGTATCAGTCAGTTCAGTTGCTCAGTCATGTCTGACTCTTTTCGACTCCTGTCCATCACCAACTTCCGGAGTCCACCCATGTCCATTGAGTCAGTGATGCCATCTAGCCGTCTCATCCTCTGTCATCCCCTTCTCCTCCTGCCCCCAATCCCTCCCAACATCAGAGTCTTTTCAAATGAGTCAGCTCTTTGCATCAGGTGGCCAAAGTACTGGAGTTTCAGCTTCAGCATCAGTCCTACCAATGAATGCCCAGACTGATCTCCTTTAGGACGGACTGCTTGGATCTCCTTGCAGTCCAAGGGACTCTCAAGAGTCTTCTCCAACATCACAGTTCAAAAGAATCAATTTTTCGGCACTCAGCTTTCTACATAGTCCAACTTTCACATCCATACATGACTACTGGAAAACCATAGCCTTGACTAGACTGACCTTTGTTGACAAAGCCATGTCTCTGCTTTGTAATATGCTCTCTAGGTTGGTCATAACTTTCCTTCCAAGGAGTAAGCATCTTTAAAATTAATGGCTGCAGTCACCATCTGCAGTGATTTTGGAGCCCAGAAAAATAAAGTCAGCCACTGTTTGCACTGTTTTTCCATCTATTTGCCATGAAATGATGGGAGCGGATGCCATGATCTTAGTTTTTGGAATGTTGAGCTTTAAGCTAACTTTTTCACTCTCCCTCTTCACTTTCATGAACAGGCTCTTAGTTCCTCTTCACTTTCTGCCATAAGGGTGGTGTCATCTCCATATCTGAGGTAACTG
>SJYC01069319.1:0-13970 GCA_006408675.1 Madoqua kirkii
TTTTTTTTAAGTCATTGATTCAAGTAAAAGTCACATTCTATATATCCCTTAACTTTCCATTATACTTCATGCTCTTAATTCACCTGTGTCCAGTATTATCTTCTTAAATTCTACCAGAATTTTACTTTTTAAAACCTTCCATTTTATAGACACAACATTTTGAACTTTAATTTTCTTTTCTTTAGTGAAGTTCTCAGGCCATGTTTTGTATTCTAAAATCAGAATATTAAATTCAGTTTTGTGATAAGGTGAGAGTTAAATTAATATTTTAGCAGGAATATTTTGAAGTAATTTTTTCAGGTTTGTTTTCTGATCCAGTGAAGTAAGCGTAATGGACAGAGGGTGATCACAGATAAAACAGAATGGTGACTTTCCAAAGAGTCATGAGGAAGTTGATTTGGTAAGGCCTAGTTTTTCCAGTGGTCATGTATGGATGTGAGAGTTGGACTGTGAAGAAAGCTGAGCGCCGAAGAATTGATGCTTTTGAACTGTGGTGGAGAAGACTCTTGAGAGTCCCTTGGAGTGCAAGGAGATCCAACCAGTCCATTCTAAAGGAGATCAGCCCTGGGTGTTCTTTGGAAGGAATGATGCTAAAGCTGAAACTCCAGTACTTTGGCCACCTCATGAAAAGCGTTGACTCATTGGAAAAGACTCTGTTGCTGGGAGGAATTGGGGGCAGGAGGGGAAAGGGGATGAGAGAGGATGAGATGGCTGGGTGGCATCACCGACTTGATGGACATGAGTTTGAGTGAGCTCCAGGAGTTGGTGATGGACAAGGAGGCCTGGCGTGCTGCAATTCATGGGATCACAAGGAGTCAGACACCACTGAGCAACTGAACTGAATGGAACTGAACTGAATTTGATAATATACCAGTAAAATCTTTTCAGTTCTTGCTTATTTTGTGTTCACCTATATAAATCTTTTTGACTAGACTCTTATGTAGTTGTTAGTCTGATTTAAAATGTTTATGTAAATCATCAGAATCATTGGCTAGTAGTTAATTCAGTAGAGGGAAGAAATTAGATCAGTTGAGTCTGAATGGCACATGCTGTTTTCCTCCTTGTATCTTTTATATATGAAAATGAAGATAAGATGCTATCAGTAGAAAAAAAAGATTGTTTTAAGTATGAGACTTTTAAACAAACCTCAAAGTAACCACAAAATATGTCCAGAATAGAGACGTAAAATAATAAAAGGAAAATTGAAAAAAATATCATATAAAGCCACCAAACTAATGACAGAAACAGAAGGAAAAAGAAGCAATCTATATACAGAACAACCAGAAAACAAAAGATAAAATGGCAATACTAAATCCTCAAATATCAACAATTACACTAAATGTAAATGGATTGAATTTATCTGTCAAAAGACAAACAGTGGCTAGATGGATTAATAAACAACAGACCCAATATATGCTGCTTCCAAGACATTCAGCAGTTCTAAAGACAAGCAGGCTAAAATTGAAGGTATAGAAGGTGATACTCCTGGCAAATGACAGCCGGAAAAAGCAGGTGTAGCTGTAATCATATCAGAAAAAAAAAATAGACTTCAAGCCAAAGAGGTAACAAGAGACAAATTGGAGAGTGTATGTATAATGATAAAGATGATAATTCATCAAGAAGACACAATAGTTATTAATGCATATATACCTAACAAGGACAGCCAAAATATATAAAACAATTAACAAACCTAAAGGCAGGAATTGACAAGATAATAATAGTAGGGGACTTTAACACCCTACTTTCATCAGTGGGTGGATCTTCCAGATAGAAAGTCAATAGGAAACAGGGGAAAACAGCTTTAATGAAACCTTAAACTGGATAGTTCGATATGTTTCTACAGATATTCCATCCAAATGTAGCACAGTGCATATTCTGAAGTGCACATGGAACCTCCTCAAGATAAATCAAGATAGATTAAGAAGATAGCAGTTATACCAAGTGCTTTTTCCAACATGAAATTGAGATAAGCTATAAAAAAAGAACTGCAATTATGTTTAGACAGAATAGTGTGCTGCGGAACAGCTATTAGGTCAATGAAGAAATCAGAGGAGGAAAAGAATACTTGAAGGCAAATAAAAATGAAATACAGCAGTACAACATACTAAAATATATGTAGTGGAAAAAAAGGAAAAACGTACTAAGAGGAAAGTTTATAGCAATATAACAAAACAAGCCTACCTCAAGAAACAAGAAAAAATTCAAATAAAGAATCTAGCCATATACGTAAAGGAACTAGAAAAGGTAAGAACAAATGAAGTCCAGAATTAGTAGAAGGACGTAAATAGACTAAAAAGAAAATAGAAAAGATAAAATTGGCAAACCTTTTAGCTAGACTCACTGAGAAAACATAGAAAGTGCTAATAAATAAAATCAGAGAGGAAAGAGGAAAATTACAATGGATGCCTAGGGGGAAAAAAAAGGATTATAAGGGAACAATATGAGCTGCTATGCTATGCACAACAGATTGGACAGCTTAGAAAAAAAATGGACGGATATTAAAATCATGCAAACACTCAGAACTCAATCATGAACATATAGAAAGAAAATCTATACATTCATCAATAGTACACAGATTAAAATGTTAAACACATAGCTCCTCCACAGGGGCTTCCCTGGGAGCTCAGTGGTAAAGAATCCATGTGCCAGTTGCAGGAGACACAGATCCAATCCCTGATCTGGGAAGATCCCACATTCTGTGGAGCAAATAAGCCCATGTGCCTCCAATACTGAAGCCCATGCATCCTAAAAAAGAGGAGCCACTCACATGATATTATACATGTTTCAATGCCATTCTCCCAAATCATCCCACCCTCTCCCTCTCCCACAGAGTCCAAAAGTCTGTTCTATACAACTGTGTCTCTTGACCCAGAGAGATGGTATGGGAAGGGAGGTGGGAGGGGAGTTCAGTATTGGACACTCATGTACACCCGTGGTGGATTCATGTTGATGTATGGCAGAACCAATACAGTATTGTAAAGTAAATTAAAGTTTAAAAAAATAAATAGCAAAAATTTTTACAAACGACAGCAAAAAAAGAGGAGCCACTCAATGAGAAGCCCAATCACCACAACTAGAGAGTAGCCCCTGCTTGCTACAAATAGAGAAAAGCTCTGTGCAGCAACAAAGACCAGCATAGCCATAAATAAATAAAATTTAAAAATGCTTTGAAAGCTCCTCCAAAATATAAGGCCAGAATGATATGGCTTCATAGGTGAGTTCTACCAAACAGTCAAAGATGATTTAATACCTGTCCTTTTCAAACTATTCCATAAAACTGAAGGGGAGAGAGCACTTCCTAATGTTATGAGACCAACATCACCCTGATACCAATATCAGACAAAGACAGTACAAAAAAATGAAAATTACAACCAATATGTTTGATGAACACAGATACGAAAGTCTTCAACAGAATATTAGCAAGCCAAATAGTGTAATGTATTAGAAGTATCAGGGTTTCTCTTACACTGTTGGTGGGAATGCAAACTAGTACAGCCACTATGGAAAACAGTGTGGAGATTCCTTAAAAAATTACAAATAGATCTGCCTTATGACCCAGCAATCCCATTGCTGGGCATACACACCGAGGAAACCAGAATTGAAAGAGACACATGCACCCCAGTGTTCATTGAAGCACTGTTTATAATAGCCAGGACATGGAAACAACCTAGATGTCCATCATCAGATGAATGGATTAGAAAGCAGTGGTACATATACACAATGGAGTATTATTCAGCCCTTAAAAAGAATACATTTGAATCAGTTCTAATGAGATGGATGAAACTGGAGCCGATTATACAGAGTGAAGTAAGGCAGAAAGAAAAACACCAGTACAGTATACTGACACATATATATGGAATTCAGAAAGATAGTAATGATGACCCTGTAGGTGAGACAACAAAAGAGACACAGATGTATAGAACGGACTTTTGGACTCTGTGGGAGAGGGTGGAATGATTTGGGAGAATGGCATTGAAACATGTATACTATCATGTAAGAAATGAAGCGCCAGTTTATGTTCGATACAAGATACAGGATGCTTGGGACTGGTGCATGGGGATGATCCAGAGAGATGATATGGGGTGAGAGGTGGGAGGGAGTTCCAGGATTGGGAGCTCGTGTACACCTGTGGCTGATTGATGTCAATGTATGGCAAAACCAATACAGTATTGTAAAGTAGAACAAAATAAAAATAAAACTAAAAAAAAAAAAAAAGTATCAGGGTTTCTTAGGTGGCTCAGTGGTAAAAAAAAATCTGCCTGCCAATGCAGGAAATGCATGTTCAATCCCTGAATCAGGACAATCACCTGGAAAAGGAAGTGGTAGCCCTCTCCAGTGGGAAATCCTATGGACAGAGGAGCCTGATGGGCCGCATTTATGGGGTCACAAGAAAGTAGGACACAACTTAGTGACTAAATAACAACAACATTAAAAGTATCACATGTGATTAAGTGGGACTCATCCAGAGATCGATGATGGTTCAATATTTGCAAATCAGTCAACATGATGGACCACATTAACAAAATGAAAGATCAAAATCTGGGATCATCTAAGTAGATGCAGAAATAAGTTTGACAAAATTTAATAATGATTTATGAAAAAAATTCTCAATAAAATGTAGAAGGAACGTTCCTCAACATAATAAAAGCCATTTATAGCAAACCTACTGCTAACATCGTACTCAGTGGTGAAAAGCTGAAAGCTGTCCTGCAATAAGGAACAAGAGGACAGTGCCCACTCTCACCACTCTTATTCAACAGAATATTGGAAGCCTTAGCCAGAACAATTAGGTAAGAAAAATCAATAAAAAAACATCCAAATTGGAAAGGAAGAAGTAGAACTTTAACTGCTTGTGGATGACTTGATTTTATATATAGAAGACCCTAAAGACTCTACAAAAATAAATGAATACAGTAAAGTTTCAGTGAGCAAAATCAGCATGCAAAACACTTTTACCCTTCTGTTTGCTTACAGTGAGCTGGCAGAGACATTAAGAAAACAATCCTAATTATAATAGCAACATATATAATAAAATACATAGGAATAAATTTTACCAAAGATGTAAAAAATCTATACATTTGAAAACTATATGATATTGTATAAAGAAAATGAAAACTATATAAACAAATGGATACTCTGCTCACAGACTGAAAGAATTAACATTGTTTAAATGTCCATATTGGTCCATTGGTCCAATGGTCAACATTGGTCCATATTTCCTAAAGCAATCCACAGATCCAGTGCAATCTGTATCAAAATCCCAATGATATTTTTTCACATGAGAGCAAAAAAATTCTAAAATTTATTTGGCAGCATCAAAGACCCCTAATAGCCAAAATAATCCTGAGAAAAATAACAAAGTTGGAGGTATCATATGCTCTGATTTCAAGTTCATTATAAAGCCAGGTTAAACAGAACAGCATGGTGTTGGCAGAAATATACATAGGATAGAACATAAAATGGAACAGAATTTAGAGCCCAGAACGAAATGAACACATATATGAAAAATGAATTTATGACAAAGGAGAAAAAAACATAGGGCAAATGGAAAAAGCATAGTCTCTGTAATAAATACAGTTGGGTAAACATGATAGCAACATGAAAAAAAAAAAAAAAAAACCACACACACAAAACTAGACCATTCACACTATACACACTTAAAAGCTTAACATTTGTAAAAGACCTGAATATGAGACTTGAAGTCATAAAACTGTAAGGAAACCTAGGCAGTATGCTCTTTGATATGGTCTTAGAAATATGTTTCTTGATTTGTCTCCTTAGGCAAGGGAAACAAAAATTAAAGTAACCAAATGTGATTGCATCAAACAAAAAGCTTCTACACAGCAAAGGAAATAATCAATAATGCAAAAAGATAATTTGCTTATTGGGAGAAGATTTGCAAATTATGTAACCTGCACGTTTTTAATAGCCAAAATATATTAAAACCTTAATGCTGCTGCTACTACTGCTAAGTCTCTTCAGTTGTGTCCGACGCTGTGTGATCCCATAGATGGCAGCCCATGAGGCTCCCCCATCCCTGGGATTCTCCAGGCAAGAACACTGGAGTGGGTTGCCATTTCCTTCTCCAATGCACGAAAGTGAAAAGTGAAAGTGAAGTCGCTCAGTCGAGTCTGACTCTTTGCGACCCCATGGACTGTGGCCCACCAGGCTCCTCCGTCCATGGGATTTTCCAGGCAAGAGTGCTGGAGTGGGGTGCCATTGCTCAACAAAAACAAAAACCCACATGACCCAGTGAAACAGTAAGCAGAGGTACTGAATAAACATTTTTCCAAAGAAGACACACAGATGACAACAAGCACATGGAAAGATGTTCAACCTCACTCATTATTAGGAAAATGCACATCTATGATTATAGCTATAAAAGTTAATAATATATTTTTATTGTTTGCTTTGAGGACCCCAATTAACTTGTAAACATACAAATTAATTATATAATTGACATTTAATAGCCCAAAGCTTTATGCTAAACATATAATAAAACTTGTCCTTTATTTTATACCTGGTGGAAGGTGAACTACAATTTGTATCCATAAAATAAGAGTAAAGTTAAACACCTTGCCTTTCAGTAATATTTATTTACAAATCCCCTTTGTCCCATCCCATAGATATATACTTCCAGAGTTTTCAGGAAAGAAATATAATTGGGGCAGAATTATTTGCATTTTATTCACTTACCTGCAGAGATCTATCTATATAGTAAGTAAGTAGTAAGTGAGTGATGAAAGGAAGAGATTAATACATAAAGGAATGAAGGACAGAGATACAATATTCACCTTGCCTGGTTCCTCTGATGGCATCAGTGAGGTAATCAGAATGTTCTAATAATACATGGATTCCTAAGGAAAACTGTAAGCCCATCAATCACCAGATGGAGTAAAATAAATTTTGAAATCATTCAAGCTTTTTTTTGAAACTTTTCCAGCAACCTTTTGCAGGTGTTTTTAATAGAGAAAATGTGCCCATCTGCGACTGTTTACCCACAAAGACTGTTTCAACAGACCCAGAGATTCAAAACAGTCCAACATTCAGCAAGCTCATATCATGTACATAAGCATGTGTGATTAATTTTATTTACCATAGTTTATTACTGTTTGTATTTATTCAGGAATGAACAATGGGGAAGATATGGACCCAGCTGTCTGTGATTTAGCATTCAAGTTATTTGGACCAAGTGACTAAGCTATTACATACTCCTCCAAAAAGGAGTCTATGACAGTGACTGAGCACCTGAAGCTCTGAATGTTGTCGCTGATTGCCTTTTGTTCAGAGTTTTCCATGTGTGAGTGGTATTACAGCATGCTGTGCTATCTGCAGCTGCGTCTTTACTAAAGTGTTTCTGTGGCACTGGCATCGAAGCCCAGAGGTGACTCTGGAGTTAACAAAAAACATGTAGAGGAAGAAAGAGCGGTGGATCTCTGTGAGATAATTTACTTGCATGGTTCTCATCTCTGTCTTCACATTAAAACCATTGAAGGAGATTTCCATACCTGCCAGTACTATCAATTAATTCAATAGCTGGAATGGGATCAGGGCATCATCCTTTATATTCACTTATTTCCACATCTCCTCAGGTAATTCCTCTGTGCTATGAGAGTTGAGAAGCCCTTTGCTGTATAGAAAATGCATATATTATTTTGAGAGAAATATAAAATAAATACCAAACATAATTTAAAAAAAAAACTAAAAGAAAGGGATCCAAATTTGGTGTAAAAAGTTAGGTAGAACAGTAATATCATAGGAATATCCCAAATTTGATAACAAGTAGAGGAAAACAATACAATGGGAAAAACTAGAGATCTCTTCAAGAAAATTGGAGATAACAAAGGAATATTTCATGTAAAGATGGGCATAGGAAAGGACAGAAATTTTAAGAACCTGGCAGAACCAGAAGACATGAAAAGGAGGTGGCAAGAATGCACAGAAGAACTGTACAAGAGTGATCTTAATGACCTGGATAACCAGACTGCAGTGATCACTCACCTAGAGCCAGGCATCCTTTTTTTTTAAATTAATTAATTTTAATTGGAAGCTAATTACAATATTATGATGGCTTTTGTCATATATTGACATGAATCAGCCACAGGTATACATGTGTTCCCCATCCTGAACACCCTCGCACCTCCCTCCCCATCCCATCCCTCAGGGTCATCCCAGTGCACTGGCCCTGAGCAACATGTCTCATGCATCAAATCTGGACTGGCGATCTGTTTCACATATGATAATATACACATTTAAATGCTATTTTCTCAAATCATGTGACCCTTGCCTTCTCCCACCAAGTCCAAAAGTCTGTTTTTTACATCTGTGTCTCTTTTGCTGTCTCACATATAGGGTCATTGTTACCATCTTTCTAAATTCCATATATATGTGTTAATAAACTGTATTGGTGTTTTTCTTTCTGGCTTACTTCACTCTGTATAATAGGCTCCAGTTTCATCCACCTCTGTAGAACTGTTTCAAATGTATTCTTTTTAATGGCTGAGTAATATTCCACGGTATATATGTACCACAGCTTTCTTATCCATTCATCTGCTGATGGGCATCTAGGTTGCTTCCATGTCCTGACTATTATAAACAGTGCTGCGATGAACATTGGGGTGCATATGTCTCTTTCAATTCTGGTTTGTTCGGTATGTATGCCCAGCAGTGGGACTGCTGGGACATATGGCAGTTCTATTTCCAGTTTTTTTAAGGAATCTCCACACTGTTTTCCATAGTGGTTTTACTAATTTGCATTCCCACCAACAGTGTAAGAGGGTTCCTTTTTTTCCATACCCTCTCCAGCATTTATTGTTTGTAGACTTTTTGATAACAGCCATTCTGACCAGCATGAGATGGTACCTCATGGTGGTTTTGATTTGCATTTCTCTGATAATGAGTGGTGTTGAGTGTTAGCCATCTGTATGTCTTCTTTGGAGAAATGTCTGTTTAATTCTTTGGCCCATTTCTTGATTGGCTCATTTATTTTTCTGGAATTAAGCTGCTTGTATATTTTTGAGATTCTTTGTCAGTTGATTGGTTTGCTGTTATTTTCTCCCATTCTGAAGGCTGTCTTTTCACCTTGCTTATAGTTTCCTTCATTGTGCAAAAGCTTTTAAGTTTAATTAGGTTCCATTTGTTTATTTTTGCTTTTATTTCCATTACTCTGGGAGGTGGGTCATAGCAGATCCTGTTGTGATTTATGTCAGAGTGTTTTGCCTATGTTTTCCTCTAGGAGTTTTATAGTTTCTGGTCTTACATTTAGATCTTTAATCTATTTTGAGTTTATTTTTGTGTATGGTGTTAGAAAGTGTTCTATGAAAATTCTTTTACAAGTGGTTGGCCAGTTTTCCCAGATTGTCTTTTCTCCATTGTCTATTCTTGCCTCCTTTGTCAAAGATAAGGTATCCATAGGCATGTGGATTTATCTCAGGGCTTTCTATTTTGTTCCATTGATCTATATTTCTGTCTTTGTTCGAGTACCATACTGTCTTGATGACTGTAGCTTTGTTAGTCTAGCTCTCCAGATAACATCCTTGTACTCCAGAGATAAGAAATCCAGCTCCACCCACCAGAACACTGACACAAGATTCCCTAACTGGGAAATCTTGATAGACATCTTTGAGTGTGAAGTCAAGTAGACCTTAGGAATCATTACTACAAAGAAAGCTAGTGGGGGTGATGGAATTCCAGTTGACCTATTTAAAATTGTAAAAGTTGATGCTGTTAAAGTCCTGCACTCAAGATGCCAGGAAATTTTAAAAACTCAGCTGTAGCCACAGGATTGGAAATGATCAGTTTTCATTCCAGTCCAAGGAAGGGCAATGCCAAAGAATTGTCAAATGGCCATACAGTTGTGCTTGTTTCTCATGCTAGCAAGGTAATGCTCGAAATTCTTCAAGCTAGACTTCAGCAGTTCATGAGCCAAGAATGTCCAGAAGTACATGCTGAGTTTTGAAGAGGCAGAGGAAGCAAAGATCAAATTGCCAACATTTTTTCTGGGGGGGGGGGGATCATGGAGAAAACAAAGGAGTTCCAAACAAACATCTTCTGATTACACTAAAACCTTTGACTGTTTGGATCACAGCAAACTGGAAAATTCCTCAGGAGATGGGAATACCAGACCACCTTACCTGTCTCCTGAGAAATCTGTATGTGGATCAAGGAATAACAATCAGATCTGAACATAAAACAGTTGACTGGTTCAAAATTGGGAAAGGAGTATGATAGCTGTATATTGTCACTCTGCTTATTTAACTTATATGAAGAATGGTAGTGGTGGTGGGTTAGTCACTAAATTCTGTCTGACTCTTGCAACAGCATGCAAGGGATTTTCCCAACCCAGGGATCGAACTGAATCTTCTTCATGTAGGTAACCTCTTTCATTCCAGGTGGATTCTTTTCCACTGAGTCACCAGGGAATATATCATGTGAAGTGCCAGGATGAATGAATCACAAGCTGGAATTAAGATTGCTGGGAGAGATATCAACAATCTCAGATATGCAATGATACCACTTTAATGGCAGAAAATGAAGAAGTACTAAAGAGTCTCTTGATGAGGGTGAAAGAAGAGAGTAAAAAAGCTGGCTTGAAACTCAACATTAAAAAAACTAAGATCATGGCATCTAGTCCCATCACTTCATGGAAAATTGGAGGGAAAAAGTGGAAACAGTGACAGGCTTTATTTTCTTGGACTCCCAAATCACTGCAGACCATGACTGCAGCCCTGAAATTAAAAGGTGCCTGCTGCTTGAAGGGAAAACTATGACAAACTTATGAAAAAGCAGAGACATCAATTTGTCAGCAAAGCTCTGCATAGTCAAAGCCATGGTTTTTCCAGGAGTCATGTGTGGATGTGAAAGCTGTGCTATAAAAATGCTGAGTGCCAAAGATCAGTCCTTTTGAATTGTGCTGGAGACAACTCTTGAGAGTCACTTGGACAGCAAGGAGATGAAACCAGTCAATCCTCAAGGAAACCAGTCCTGAATATTCATTGGAAGGATTGATGCTAAAGATGAAGCTCTGATACTTTGGCAACCTGATGTGAAGAGCTGACTCACTGGAAAAAATCCTGATGCTGGGGGAGATTGAAGGCTAAAGGAGACAGGGGTGGTAGAGGTTAAGATGAGTACATAGTGTAACCGACTCAATGGACATGAATCTGAGCAAATTCTAGGAGATAGTGAGGGATAGGGAGCCTGGTGTGCTGCAATCCATAGCTTCGCAAAGAGTTGAACAGGACTGAGTGAATAAGAACAACAGTACCTCTTCTGCTTTGTACTTCTCTTATTTAACAGTTTTCCTTTCTCTCCTAATCATGGACTTAATACTTTTGTTTCACTTTGTCTTGAATAATTACAAAATCCTTCCTTACCTTTGATTCCTCTATAAATCTTATTTACAAATGCATACCTTAACTGAAATATAGCCATCCATCTTGACTGTCCTTCCCTTGCAAATTTCTCAAGTTATGGATTTTTATTTTTCAATATCTCACTCACATTCATTATGGTCAGGAGCTCGCGTCCTCTGTTGTCACTGAAAGTATCAGATCGTTACTAATCTGTCGTCTTGAGACAAACACAACTTATTTGAGACAGATTGAATTTTGTTTTCTTACTGTTGCTATTGACTCCTTTCTTTAAAACTTACCTGCCTTCACCAAAAACTTTGAAACTGAATTTAATTTTTCCTTCTAAGCCTATGACCTACTGTCATCTAGAATGATGTAAATAACAGTGCATACTATCTATCCAATATCAAAGCCACTTAGTTTATTGTTCCTGCACTCCAAGAAAGATCTCCAGCAGCCCTTCCTACAGACTTCCTTGTTCATGTCTGAATTTGGAGTACCCACTCTTGAACTTGGCATTCCCACTTTTGAGCTTAATATTTCATACTTTTAAGAATCTTCTGAAGCACTACAAAAACAATTATTTGACTTTATACTTCAGTTGAGTTCACACCTCCAATTTGTGTATGTCCATCATTCCTTCCTTTCTGTATCTCCTTTTCCAGCTAAATTTCCTGTGCCATCTTTCAAACATCTTCTGTTACTGATATCTCATATATCTGGGATTCAAGAGTAATTTAGGAATCATTTGCAAGCAGGTTACATGTAAAATTGTGGAACTGGATGGGAAATGAAAAGTGGTTGAAACTCTGGTTAAATTCTATAATTATCTTACTTAACATGACTTACAAGGTTACTATGTGCTTGTTGCTGCACTAGGCAATACACAAAGTTTACTACCTGGGCTTTTCCAGGTTAAAAAATGTCTGAAATTTATGCAAAGTTTTATTTGTTCATTCGTGATATATATAAATCTCATCTTTGGAATCAGTTACATCAAAGAAAAAAAAGATAAATTCACAGACAATAAATCCACATCAGTTATCATCCTAATTTCATTTCTCCACTATGATTCCAGTGCAGCTTGTTCTTATGAATGAGACATTTTTCTCCAGAGTAAATGTGATTTCAAAGTCTTGACTCAACTTTATTACACTAAATTGTTAAAAACTCTTTTATTCTAAAGTCAACAGGAAGAAGTTAGTCTCAGTTCATCACTGAACTTGGACAGACATGCCAGTCACAGCAACTAAATGCCATACCTGCGGTGAAGACTTAGACTTTAGTAAGCACTTTCATTCAAAAAGAAATACATATCCGAAACAAGCGAGCTCTCAGTGCTTCTTTGCAAAACCCGTGTTTGATGTAGGAACTTATTTAAATTAAGTCAGAAGACTGGGCTTGTTGACTACTGGCCCAACTGACTTATTCTACTTAGAGCTAATTCAGATTATTGACTTATATGCCTAAGGCTCAGCATAGAATAAAACATTCGGACTTCCTTGTTGGTCCAGTAGTTAAGAATCCACCTTCCAATGCAGGGGACATGGGTTTGATCCCAGATCTGGCGGGCAACAGTCCAAGTTCACAGAGGCAAACAAGACTTAGCAGCTACACAACAGAAACAACAGGGATCCCACACGCTGCAGGGCACCTCAGCATGCTGGCCCCAACTACTGAACCCATGCCCTGTACCTAAAGAAGCCCTTGCACCCCAATAAAATATACTGCATGAGGCAAGTAAGACCTGATGCAGTCAAATAAATAAGTATTTTAAAAAGAATAAAGCAGTATCTCTTTTTGCTTGCCTAACTTCGAATATGCTGACTATAGTGGCTCAGATGGTAAAGAATGTCCCTGCAATGCGGGAGACCTTGGTTTGATCGATCCCTGGGTTGGGCAGATCCCCTGGAGAAGGGAAAGTCTACCCACTCCAGTATTTTGGCCTGGAGAGTTCCATGGACTGTGTATTCCATGGGGTCTCAAAAAGTCGATACGACTGAGTGACTTTCACTTCACTTCATCCATTCTAGTATTCTTGCCTAAGATTCCCATGGACAGAGAAATCTGACAGGCTACAATCCACTGAGTCACTAAGAGTTGGACACTACTGAATGACTAAGCATGCTGGTTGTATAAAATGTATTAAATATGAATTTCAGCTTACCATTTACTATTAAACTGACAGTTTTTTTCCTAAAAGATCCAATAGAGAATAAAATGCACATTTCAATCCACATAATGACTTCCCAAGGAGACAACTATAAGTAGTACTATAGTTCTCATAGAGGTTTGGGTATTTTCATCAGTTTGGAATTCATTTATAGGCTCAGGGACTTTTTTTAAAGAAAGAGTCTTTAAAAAGATATCTTATACATAATGTTCGCCATTCCCAAGAGCCTTACTTAAGTTCTTTTTCACATAAATTAATTCTAAAAAAATGTATCTGTCACTACCAATTTATCTGTATCATTGTGCTGCACATCAGATTACCTTGGCTTAAACCCTAAAGGGAAATATACTGGAATATATATTTCATGCAAGTAGGAATATCATGGAGTGTTAAAACTCTGTTTAAAATATAACAGGGTAAAAAGTCATCTTTTATCAAAAAGA
>SJYC01069325.1:0-11727 GCA_006408675.1 Madoqua kirkii
GATGTTCAAGTTGGTTTTAGAAAAGGCAGAGGAACCAGAGATCAAATTGCCAACATCCGCTGGATCATGGAAAAATCAACAGAGTTCCAGAAAAACATCTATTTCTGCTTTATTGACTATGCCAAAGCCTTTGTATGAATCACAGTAAACTGGAAAATTCTGAAAGAGATAGGAATACCAGACCCCAATGAACACAGATTAATATTAATAAATTATCAACTTTGAATGATTTTTAAAAACTTCTAGGTGATATAAACTGGATTAGACCCTCTATATACATTACAAATTGTCAACAAATTTATTTAACACTTCAAAAAGAGATCCCAATTTAAACAGCCCTCATTCACTTTTACAAGGGGCATAAGAAAAACAGTTTAATAAAAAATCAATTGCAAAAACAATTTCTTACTCATATTAGACTTGATTTACCTCTAGAATTATTTATACTCCCCTCTCTCCATTCTCACACAGGACTTCTTGCCAAACGAGAATACTCAATAGAATGGATCTATACCCATTTTAGAGGGAGAAAGTCACTTACACCCTATCCTGATTTGATTTTGCTAATCAATATCAATGGAAGAAAGAGAGCAAAGACTCTAATTGGCTCTGATCATCATAAAATTGGAGTACCTATTAATAAATCTCAATTTGAGAATGCATTACAAACGTCTACTGATTTCCAAATAGCCTTTCTGGAATATTTTAAAGAAAAGTCATTTCATTATCCTTCAAACTGTCGAATTTCTTCAAAAATACTGAATTTATTCTCTCTCACATTGTCACATCACAACCTATACCTCAAACTGATGTTTTCTATATAGATGAGACTAAAAATGCCAAAGCCTCATTCTGGTCTCTCAAAGAATATAAACTCTTTCATACTAAATTTCACTCTGCTCAACAAAATGAATTAGATGCTCTCATTCAGGTTATTCACCTACGTTCTTATGCTATTAACATAGTTGCTCACTCCTTATATTCAGTTTTTGTATTAAGAAATATAAAAACTTCTATCATAAATTCTAATCAATCTATTACCCAACAACTTTTTCTTGATCTACAATTATTGTTAAGAACCACACTTCCCCCATTTATATTCAGTTCAGTTCAGTCGTTCAGTCATGTCTTGACTCTCTGTGACCCTACGAATTGCAGCATGCCAGGCCTCCCTGTCCATCACCATGTCCCAACGTTCACTCAGACTGACATCCATTGAGTTGGTGATGCCATCCAGCCATGTCATCCTCTGTCGCCCCTTCTCCTCCTGCCCCCAAACCCTCTCAGCATCAGAGTCTTTTCCAGTGAGTCAGATCTTCTCATGAGGTGGCCAAAGCACTGGAGTTTCAGCTTTAGCATCAGTCCTTCCAAAGGACACCGAGGGCTGATCTCCTTTAGAATGGACTGGTTGGATTTCCTTGCAGTCCAAGGGACTCTCAAAAGTCTTCTCCAACACCACAGTTCAAAAGTATCAATTCTTCAGCACTCAGCTTTCTTCACAGTCCAACTTTCCATCCATACGTGACCACTGGAAAAACCATACCCTTGACTAGAGGGATCTTTGTGGCAAAGCAATGTCTCTGCTTTTCAATATGTTATCTAGGTTGGTCATAAGTTTTCTTCCAAGGACCCATATTCAAATACATTCTTGTCTTTCTGGCCTGATGGCTCAGGACAATGAACAAGCTGATATACTTGTCTCTTTTGTTACTACTGAAGAGCATTATGCTCTATTATAAAATAATGCTGGCTTATTACATCAAATTTGGAAAATTCCATACCGACATGCTAAAAAAATCATTAGTGATATCTCTACTTGTGGGCCCCTACATCTTCAACCCTTTGCACAAAGTATCAATCCTTGAGGATTACACCCAATGAACTATGGCAAATGTACGTAACTCATTTCCCTGAACTTTCTCCCTCTTCCTTCTTACATATCTCAATCGATACAAATTCTTTTATATGGGCCACATGTCCCCGAGGTGAAGCTACTCATGCTATAACCCACCTACTAACTTGCTTTACAATAACGGGAATACCTAGTTCTATAAAAGCAGACAATGGCCCTATCTATATTTCTAGGCCTTTCAAACAATTTTTACAACCATTTTCTATTAAACATATTACAATTATTCCTTATAATCCACAAGCATTGTGCATAGTAGAATGAGCACATCACACACTGAAACTAAAAATAAAAAAAATTAAAAAGGGGGAATACACAGGAACACTTCTTTCTTATCTGTTATAGTCTTTACAGACTGGGACCTTGGGACTAGAGTCAATAAAAAGAAGGCAAAAGAAGGATGTGGGGGACCCAAGTCTCAAATGAAACTAGGGTACTTTATTATCAGAAACACATGCTTATATATCTTTAATAAAAATGATTACTCAGCCATGAAGAATGAAATTCCATCACTTGCAAGAAAATGGATAGTCCTATAAGTAAAAGGTCACTGAAGGGAGGCATTGAAGGGAATCAAAGCAGGTGCTCCTTCCTATGATCTCAGTCCTGAGAACTGCATGCAGCTCTGCTTGTTCCTGTTTTCCAGGAACTGATAAGGAACAGAGAGTCCTGAGAAATGACACACAAAGGAAGAAAATGCAACATATTGGATCCCTTAAAGCTGAACGTCTCCTGACAATTTCCCCTTTTTTATTTTTTCATAATTGGGGTTGACTACAGATACTTTTTGTGAAAAAGGCCCTGACCAGTTGAGTTTGTTTAGTTTGAACAATTTTAGTTGAAAAGCATTGGTATGCTACAAATATAATCACCAGGATAATTATCAGCATTATCGCTCCAGATCCAATACTACATGTCATTCCTTGAGACCATCCTGGAGGGTCTAGCCCAGATAATTGATCAGGTAGCTGTTCCGCTAAGGTTTCCAAATTGTTGGAAGAGGGTAGACTCTTACAGAAGGTTTCAAAGATTTCCTTTTGTAATAATTGTACATTGAAGGAAGCATTATCATATATGTCTTGCAAAAGAAATTTGATTTTTTCCCAATAGTAGGCACTATAGTTGAACCAAACAGGGGTAATACAAAACTGAGTCGAATTCTAGTCACATTTTAGTATAACTTGCTTTTGTAAATCTATTAATTGATTGCCGACTCATTGGATGGTTGTTTTTATTTCCTGTATTTCATCTTGAACTTTTTCATTTATTTGAGCCTGAGTGGTCCACATAGTATGTGCATCTTTGCTCCAATTTTGAATAAAGTTGTGTGTTTGAACTGAGGCTTGTAAAGCAATGCCTGCGACAGTGGCAGTAGTGCAAATGGCAGTTAATCCCCAAATGCCAAGAATTAACCATACAATAAATCGTTTAGATCTTCGAAGTAATTTAGTAAGTAACCGGAAGGCAAGTCCTGCCATGGGATCCTCTTCCCTGGGTCGTTGGAGATCTACTGGCAACCATAGATTATGTCGAGATTGAAGAATCAAAAGGGATTCGTTTTTCAAAGAAACATAGGGATTAAGACAAGTATACGATTTGTAATCTATACAAGTCACAGAACATAAAGTCTTTTTAAACTGCAAGTTCCCTATAGCTATAACAAAAGGAAGGGGGAACACAAGCTTGTATGAAATATGAATGATTATAACGAAAGGAATAGTTACTATAACTACAGCTGGTCACGATGAAATATCCAGTCCAAGTTCCAAGTTCTTCGGTGTTTTCGGCAAGTTTCCAGATGTCCCATTGTTCAGGCACAATGTGTTTATTGAGGACAATTCGAGTGCGAAGGGGTGCCATTTCACCATCAAGCCAGCCAAAGTCCTTTGCCATGGTAATGTTCCATCATAGTATCAGTAACCTTCTATGCTACGTGAGTAGCATAATCACAGATAGTGCTATTAATAGCATCTGAACAGTTAGACAACCACATACCATGGAGTCCCTAATCAACAATGGTGTAATTAGCCACAAACATTAATTTCCTTGATTTAGCTTGACATCTGTATCTTCATCGGAGTATATTTAAATTCTTATATGTAAACCCTTTGCATAATGATTTTGGTCCTTTTCTAAGAGTTTCAGTAGTGTTGACATGGTTCTCATAGAAAGAAAGGGCAGTAAACAGTCCAAGCAATGTCCCACAGTTCTTCTTTGGAGACAGAATGAAAGCCCATGTTTGTCGACTAATGTTAACCCGATATTCTGCTGGACCCATGCAGAGAGGAAGGACTTCATACCCTAGAGAAATATTAATTAGTATTCTTTCTTCCTCAGGATGAAAGGGCCCCTCCAAGTTCCAAGGAGGAGGCATATTTACTGAGTCATTGGTGGATACAATCGATCCTTAATCTGTTAATTCTACAACCTGAAGTAAAGGGGAGTGTGTATATAGGCCCAATAAGTATAATTAATTAATTCAGCTTGAGCAGGGGAAGCAAAAGCAAGGAAAGCAAGCATAGCAATAAAAATCTTTTCTGGATTCCGAGGCATTCCCTGTTGAGAAACCAGATTTTCAGCTTGATAAGTAAGGGGTTTTATTTATCCTCAATTAGGGAGATCATGAGGTCGATGACATTGAGGGCAATGCTTCTTGAAGATTTTTAGAGCTGCCATGACATTTATTGGAATGTTTTTCTCCCGGGGTTTTGTTTATTGTCTTCATTTGAAGACTGGAGCCTCCCCTGGGGCAGATCTTCTGAAGAGGATGCCAATTGAGTTCGTTGGATCCATCTGGAGAAATACAAGCATACCCCTTTCCCTGTAAGATAATTTCCCAGATTTCCATTGCTTAGTGAGCCCGTCTTGATACCAAATAGGCAGAGGAAGAGAGTTCAGTCAGTCAGTTCAGTCGCTTAGTCGTGTGCGACTCTTTTCGATCCCATGAATCGCAGCACGCCAGGCCTTCCTGTTCACCACCATCTCCAGGAGTTCACTCAGACTCATGCCCATCGAGTCCGTGATGCCATACAGCCATCTCATCCTCGGTCGTCCCCTTCTCCTCCTGCCCTAAATACAATGAACAAGCTGATAAACTTGTCTCTTTTGTTACCCCTGAAGAGCATCATGCTCTATTATACAATAATGCTGGCTGATTACATCAAATTTGGAAAATTCCATACCAACCTGCTAAAGAAATCATTACTAATATCTCTACTTGTAGGCCCCTACATCTTCGACTCTTTGCACAAAGTATCAGTTCTTGAGGATTACAACCCAATGAACTATGGCAAATGCATGTAACTCATTGCCCTGAACTTTCTCCTTTCTCCCTTTTCCTTCTTACATACCTCAATCGATACAAATTCTTTTATATGGGCCACACCTCCCCAAGGTGAAGCTACACATGTTATAACCCACCTATTAACTTGGTTTACAGTAATGGGAGCATCTAGTTCTATAAAAGCAGACAATGGCCCTACATATATTTCTAGGCCATTCAAATAATTTTAATAATCAGTTTCTATTAAACGTATTACAGTCATTCCTTATAATCCACAAGCATAGTGCATAGTTGAATGAGCACATCACACACTGAAACTACATATAAGTTATAACCCACCTATTAACTTGGTTTACAGTAATGGGAGCATCTAGTTCTATAAAAGCAGACAATGGCCCTACATATATTTCTAGGCCATTCAAATAATTTTAATAATCAGTTTCTATTAAACGTATTACAGTCATTCCTTATAATCCACAAGCATAGTGCATAGTTGAATGAGCACATCACACACTGAAACTACATATAAATAAATTTAAAAGGGGGGAATACACAGGAACACTTCTATCTTCCTTATCTGTTATGGTCTTTACAGACTGGGCCCTGGGGACTAGAGTTGATGAAAAGAAGGCAAAAGAAGGGTGTAGGGGACCCAAGTCTCAAGTGAAAAAAGGGTATTTTATTTTTAGAAACACATGCTTATATATCCTCAATAAAAATGATTACTCAGCCTTTAAGAATGAAATTCCATCAGTTGCAAGAAAATGGATAGTCCTATAAGTAAAAGATCACTGAAGGGAATTGAAGCAGGTGCTATTTCTTATGATCTCAGTCCTGAAAACTGTGTGCAGCTCTGCTCGTTCCTGTTTTCTAGGAACTGACAAGGAACAGAAAGTCTTGAGAAATGGCATATGAAGAAAGAAAATGCAACATATTCGATCCCTTAAAGCTGAGAATTCCCCCATTTTTATTTTTTCATAATTGGGGATGACTGTAGACACTTTTCGTGAAAAAGGTCCTGACCAATTGAATTTGTTTAGTTTGAACAATTTTAGTTGAAAAACATCGGTATACTACAAATATAATCACCAGGATACTTATCAGCATTATAGCTCCAGATCCAGTAATACATGTAATTCTTTGAAACCATCCTTGAGGGTCTAGCCCAGATAATTGATCAGCTAGCTATTCCACTAAGGTTTCCAAATTGTTGGAAGAAGGTAGACTCTTAGAGAAGGTTTCAAAGATTTCCATTTGTAATACTTGTACATTTAAGGAAGCATTATCATGTATGTCTTGCAAAAGAAATTTGATTTGTTCCCGATAGTAGGCACTATAGTTGAATCGAACAGGGTAATGCAAAATTGAGTAGAATTCTAGTCACATTTTAGTATAACTTGTTCTTGTAAATCTATTAATTGATCGCCGACTCGTTGGATGGCTGTTTTTATTTTCTGTATTTCATCTTGAACTTCCTCATTTATCTGAGCCTGAGTGGTCCACACAGTATGCGGATCTTTGCTCCAATTTTGAATAAAGTTGTGTGTTTGAATTGAGGCTTGTAAAGCAATGCCTGCGACAGCGGCAGTAGTGTAAATGGCAGTGAATCCCCAAATGCCAAGAATTAACCACCCAATAAATCGTTTAGATCATCGAAGTACTTTAGTAAGTAACCAGGAGGCAAGTCCTGCCATGAGATCCTCTTCTCAGGATCGTTGGAGATCTACTGACAGCCATAGATTATGTCGAGATTGAAGAATCAAAAGGGATTAGTTTTTCAAAGAAATCTAGGAATTAAGACAAGCATACAATTTGCAATCTATATAAGTCACAGAACATAAAGTCTTATTAAACTGCAAGTTCCCTACAGCTATAACAAAAGGAAGGGGAACACAAACTTGTATGAAATATGAATGATTATAACGAAAGGAATAGTTACTATGACTACAGCTGGTCACCATGAAATACCCAGCCCAAGTTCCAAGTTTTTCGGTGCTTGTGGCAAGTTTCCAGGTGTCCCACTGTTCAGGCCCAATCTGTTTATTGAGGACAATTCGAGGGCAAAGCGGTGCTATTTCACCATCAAGCCAACCAAGAAGCTCTTTGATGGTAATGTACCATCATAGCATCATTAACCTTCTATGCATAATCACAGACAGTGCTATTAATATCATCTGAACAGTTAGACAACCACATACCATGGAGTCCCCAACCAACAATGGTGTAATTGGCCACAAACATTAATTTCCTTGATTTAGCTTGATATCTGTATATTCATATATGAACAGGAGTATATTTAAATTTCTTACATGTAAACCCTTTGCATAATGATGTTTGTCCTTTTCTTAGAGTTTCAGTAGTGTTGACATGGTTCTCATAGAAAAGAAAGGGCAGTAAACAGTCCAAGCAATGTCCAAAAGTTCTTCTTTGGAGGCAGAACGAGAACCCATGTTTGGCGGCTAATGTTAATGCATAATTTTGCTGGACCCATGCAGAGAGGAAGGACTTCATACCCTAGAGAAATATTAATTAATCTTCCTTCTTCCTCAGAATGAAAGGGCCCCTCTAAGCTCCAAGGAAGAGGCATATGTACTGAGTATTCGTGGATATGATTGGTCTTTTATATGTCAGTTCTACAACCTGCAGTGAAGCGGAGTTGGGTATATAAATCCAATAAGTATGATTAATTAATTCAGCTTGAGCAGCGGAAGCAAAAGCAAGCAAAGCAACCATAGCAACAAAAATCTTTTCTGGATTCTGAGGCATTCTTTGTTGAGAAACCAGATTTTCAGCTTGATAAGTAAGAGTTTTTATTTGTCCCCACGTAGGGAGATCATGAGGTCAATGACATGCTTCTTGAAGATTCAAGAAGGCAATGCTTCTTGAAGATCTTTAGAGCCACCATGACATCTATTGGAATATTTTTCTCCAGGGGTTTTGTCTTTTTGCCTTTATTTTGAACACTGGAGGCTCCCCTGGGGCAGATCTTCCGAAGAGGATGCCAACTGAGTTCGTTGGATCCATCTGGAGAAATATAAGCATACCTCTTTCCCTGTAAGATAATTTCCCAAATTTCCATTGCTTAGTTAGCCCATCTTGATACCAAATGGGTAGAGGAAGAGAGGTATCCTTTAATTCCTCGAAAGGTTTTTCTGCTCGTGTCAAGTATCTCCTTGAGGTAAGTATAAAAAATTTAAAACAAATAAAACTGTATTAATAATAGTTATAGGATTAGAAAGTATACAGTGTTGAGATCTAGTAAAATCTGCTCTGGATAAAGAAGATAGAAATGTTCCTGTGTATTCCTCCTTTTTAATTTTTTAAATTGTAGTTTCAGTGTTTGATGTGCTCGTTCAACTATGCCCTGTGCTTGTGGATTGTAAGGAATGCCTGTAATACGTTTAATAGAAAAAGATTGCAAAAATTGTTTGAATTGCCTTGAAGTATAGGTAGGGCCTTTGTCTGTTTTTATAGAGTTGGGAGTTCCCATTATTAAAAAACAAGCTAATGGGTGGATTATAACGTGCCATGTAGCCTCACCTCAAAGAGGGGTAATTCCTCAAAATTTTTTTCCTCTTGTGTCAAGATATCTTCTTGAGGTAAGCTTAAAAATTTTTAAACAAGTAAAGCTGTATTAATAATAGTTATAGGATTAGAGAGTATATTGTGTTGAAATGTAGTAAAATCTTCTCTGGATGAGAAAGATAGAAATGTTCCTGTGTATTCCCCCTTTTTAATTTTTCATTTGTAGTTTCAGTGTTCGATGTGCTCATTCAACTCTACCCTGTACTTGTGGATTGTAAGGAATGCGTGTAATATGTTTAATAGAGAAAGATTATAAAAATTGTTTGAATTGCCTAGAAGTATAGGCAGGCCCACTGTCTGTTTTTATAGAGTTGGGAATTCTCATTATTGTAAAACAAGCTAATGGGTGGGTTATAACGTGCCGTGTAGCCTCACCTTGAACAGGGGTGGCCCATAGAAAAGAATTTGTGTCGATACAGACATGTAGGAAAGAAGATGGAGAAAGTTCAGGGCAATGAGTTACAGCCATTTGCCATAATTCATTGGGTTGTATTCCTCGAGGATTAACACCCTGTGCAATGGGTCGAAGATGTAGGGGTCTACAAGTAGAGCAATTATTAATGATTTCTTTAGCATGGTGGTATGGAATTTTCTAAATTTGATTTAAGGAGCCAGCATTATTGTATAACAGAGCATGTTGTTCCTCGGGAGTAGCAAAAGAACCAAGTTTATCAGCTTGTTCATTACCATGAGTCATAGGGCCAGGAAGGCAGTAATGTTTTCGAGTATTGGTAATATAAATGGGGGAAGTGCAGTCCCTAATAAGAGACTATAGTTAGATAAAAAGTTGTTGAATAATAGGTTGACTGGAATTTATAATAGAGCTTTCTATATTCCCTAATATAAAAACTAAATATAAACAGTAAGAGACTATATTAATAGGGTAAGGATGTAGGTGAAAAACTTGAATAAGAGTACGTAAATCGTTTTGTTGACCAGAATAAAATTGAGTATTTGATAGACCAGAATGAGGCTTTGGTGTTTTTAGCCCCATCTGTATAGAAAACATCAGCTTGAGGTATAGGTTGTAATGTGACAATGCAAGAGATAATAAATTCAGTTTTGTTGAAGAAACTCTAGAGTGTCTTAGAAGGATAATGAAATGAAATGTCTTCAAAATATTCCAGAAAGGCTATTTGGAAATTGGTAGATGTTTGTAGTGCATTCTCAAACTGAGATTTATTCATTACAATTTTATGAGGATCAGAGCCAATTAGAGTCTTAGTTCTATTTCTCCCATTGATAATTATTAGAGTGATCAAATCAATATAGGGCGTAAATGACTTTGTCCCTCTAAAATGGGTATAGATCCATTCTATCAGGTGTTCTTTTTGGGCAACAAGTCCCGTGGGGGAATGGAGAAAAGGGAATACATATAACTCGAGAGGTAAATCGAGTCTAATACGAGTAAGAAACTGTTTTTGCAATTTATTTTGTATTAAATGAGGGCTATTTAAATATGGATCTCCTTTCAAAGTATTCAATAAATTAGTCAGTTGCTCATTTGCAATGCCTAAAATGGGTCTAATCCAGTTTATAGCACCTAAAAGTTTTTGAAAACCATCCAAGGTTGATTTATATCAACATGAATCTGTGTTAGTTGGGGAGTAATACGTTGTCTATTAACAACAGAGCCTAAGTAATGGTAAGGAGTAGAGGTTTGAATGTTTTCAGTAGCAACAATTAATCCAGAGTCTTGCAAGCAGTGTTGAGCTATGTCAAACATTTGTTGAGTTTCTAAAACACATGGAATTGAAAACAATATATCATCCATATAATGAATAACAAGAAAGTTAGGAAATTGCTTTCTCACAGGTTCAAGGACTTTGGCTACATAACATTGACACATGGTGGGAGAATTCATCACTCCTTGAGGCAATACAGTCCACTAATATGGTTTATTAGGCCTGATATGATTAGGATAAGGAAGAGAGAAAGCAAATCTCTCTGCATTTAGAGGGTATAAAGGTATAATAAAAAAGCAATCTTGTAAATCTATAATAATAATAATGTGTCGTTTTGAGGGATAGCGGTAGGTGATGAAATTCCTGGTTGCAATGCACCCATAGATAGCATTAATTTTTCTAAGGTCTGTTACGAGATGCCATTTGCCAGATTTATTTATTACAAAAATAGGAGATTTCAAGGGGAATAAGGTTTCTCAATATGCTGTGATTTCCATTGTGTATGGATAAGTTTTTCAGTAGCTTCCAATTTCTCTTGTGTGAGGGGCCATTGCTCTGTCCAAATAGGCTCGTCATTTTTCCAAGTAATTTAAATAAATGCATTGATTCTTAAGTGAGCAGTGACCCCTAGGAAAAATGTGGAATATGTATTTGAGTTAATTGAGGGGTGTATCTATCACATAAGTTCATAATGTTGCAGGCTGGCCTTTTGGTCCCTCACATGTGTATATCTGGACACTTTGATAAACCTCTTGTACTTTGGTTTGAGAAACTCCTGCAGTTTGGCAAGAAATTCTCTGTATAGGCGAAGATTTGGGCCATAAATGTTTGAAAATAATAGTAATATTGGATTCAATATCAAGAACACCAAAAAACCTTTTGCCATTAATTTTGATATTTATATTTGGTCATGCATATTCAGATACCATTGACTTCCATAAGGATTGTTTTTGATCCGCACTGCCAAATCCATCTGTCCAGATGCCATTAGAGGAGTTAATAGAAAGGTAAGGTAAAAGAAGTATTTGGGCAATTTTTCCCCCCATTTGAACTGCCATAGTATCTGAGATAACATTATAATTTGAATTTCTCCCTTATCATCTGAATCAATTATTCCAGGGTGAACAGTAATTCCTTTAGAAGTCAAACTAGATAGGCCAAGTAAAAGGCAGAATGTTTGTGGGGGGTACAAACAGTATCCACCTCATTAGTTTAAGTGGGACCTTATATACTTGTCAACTAGCTGCTGAGAACAGATAAAAAGA